>VZSE01010746.1:4019-16544 GCA_013398275.1 Promerops cafer | reverse complement strand
GCCGCGGGCTGATCCCGGCCCGCCCGGGGCTCCCGCCCCGCCCCCGCCCCGCCCCGGCACCGGGAGGGGCCTCGGCACCGTCGAGCACCGTCCCCCACCCGCGGGTAGGGCGATCTGGCCCGGGGGGGGCTCTGGGTTGGTGGCGCCAGGATCCGCTCGGCACTGGAGCCGCCGTACCGGGAGGCACCGGGACCCGCTCGGCCACGGGAGCCGCTCACCTCCGTCCCTCTCGGGCTCACGGAGGCTGCAGAAGGAGCAGGACGCGCCGCACCTCGGTTAACCTCCGTCCTGGTACTGCACCCGGGCAGCTGGTCCCGCGCACGCCCCAGTGCGGGCGCCGCAGATGAGCCCGGTCCAAGCTCCGCGGAGGAAGGAGCTCGCTCCGGCAGCTGCCCCGGCACCGAGCTGCGCCCGCCCAACCCCTCCCCAGAGAGACAACAGAGCCGGGTGACATCAGGCTACCATTTATTGTAAAAGGCCGCGGTGCCCGTGGTGCCCTGAGCAGGCTGGGCCAGGGCCACGGCTGGGAGGAGGTATCTAAAAGTGCTATTTACACTGAGCTCCGGCTGCGTGTCCCCGGAGTCCATGCTGCCAGGGATCCTCTCTCTGTCCCACTGCCCCCGTCCCGTTCAGTAATAGCTCCTTGCGGCTCCCTGGGCCTGGCTCATGCTCAGGTCCTTCCCTGAGTGTCCCTGGCACTCCTTGGGGCCGTCAGGGATGGTGTCAGCACCTCGCGGCACCGCTGTCGGCTGGGCGACCGTGCCCGCAGGGCAGCCCAACGTGTCCTGGCAGGTGGTGCCAGAGTGCTGCCCGCGCTTGCCCATTGTGAGGATGCCCGCAGCGTGGTTGCCGGAGCCATGGAGCAGGCGGTAGAGCCGGCTCTGGAAGGCCAGGGGGACGCTCTTCCTCTTGCCCAAGGTAAGGATGCCAGCGGCGTGGTTGCCCATGCCGTGCAGGAGGTCGTAGACACGGCAGGAGCAGGTCTTCTGCCGGCAGCAGTGGGGCAGGCTCTGCCGGGCAGCAGCCAGGGAGCAGACCAGGAGCAGGAGCAGGAGGCAGGCAGCTCGCCGGGGCTGCCGGAGCAACGGGCAGCGTTAGTGCAGGGCAGCGACAGGGCAGGGGGGGACAGCACAGCCCCAGGACTGTCCCCTCTGCTGTGCTCACTGCTGTTTCAACTCTCCCCTGCCCTGGTTGTTGCCGCAGGGGCCCAGCCCCACACCCGAGGTGCACCTGGAGCATCACCCTTCACTGCCCTGGGGCACGGCCAGCACCCTCACCTATGTTCCAACCAGCAGCCACATGTGGGTGTCCTCACCGCACCCCTGCCCTGCTCCAGCACACAGCAGCTGTGGCAAACGCCCTCCTCTCGCTGTCCAGTGCCACGGGACAAGCAGTGAAAGCACCCATGCTGCAGGCATTGCATGGCCAGCTCCCTCCCAAGCAGTCCCTCATCAGCTGCTGGCTAGAGTCAGGGAGTCCCAGGGATTTGCTGCACACTCAGAGCTTCCCATGAAACCGGACAGGTCCTCCCACACCCCCAGCCCAACATTCTGACCTCCCACCCATCGCTGTTCTCTTGTCCCCAGGGGCAGCAGCACCCCAGCCCCACCTTGGTGTTGGGCACCTCCATCCTTCCTGGGGTCTTCAGGTGGCTGAGTGGCTCTGGGGCATGTCCCATCGGGCAGCCAGCAGCACAGCACCCTGCACTGCCACTGCCACTTTATAGGGCCCAGCACAATAGTGCTGCCAAAAATACCACTGGGGCAGCAGGAGCAACTGGTCTCTGGGAGACGTGGGAGCGCTGTGGCCGGTAGCCCAGAGACCGTCCAGGCCTTTCCCCTCATTTGCAGCTCCCCATTGTGAGGGTACTCACTGGACGGGGTGCCTGGCACTAATGAGGCCATAATTGCCCACGGGCGTGCTGCTGGGCTGGCACAAAGGGGCTGAAGGTCAGCGCTGGCCGGCTCTGACAGCAGCGCAGTGTGCTGGGCTGCTGCTCAGAGCCCCATTAGGCTAATTAACCCCCCAAACAAAGGGGTGCCAGCAGCTGTAAAGCTCCCTGACTGACGTGGGGAGCTGTCAGCCTGCGCTTGGCGGGTGCCAGGGAGGGATAGTGCCACCAGGGTCCTGTAGCCGGTGCCACCCTCCATCCCCTTTGGTGACACTGTCCCATCCTGGTCCTGTGCCTGGAGCAGGGGGACACCAGGGAGGGTCTTGCACTCTTTATAACACTCCACAGCCCCAGCCTGACCCCAGACCACCTCCAGCCTTTGCTTGTGCTGAACTCCCTTGCCCTGGGGAACCCAAACATTTCCCTGGTGCCAGAAGCCACATCTGCTGTTCAGGGACACCCTGGCCCTACATCTGCTGCACCAGAGAGTCTTCCGGCCCCTCTGCATAGTGGGGACCCCAGGGATGCTAAGGAGGTGACAGGACCAGCCAGGATCCTTCCTGCCAGCCAGGTTTTCCCCAGGGCTGGTGAAGGCCAAACCTGCAGCCCTGGGGAGGGTGGCCGGGAGCCCAGACCTGGGGCTGCTTTTCCAAGTGGCATCTGGCACAGCAGGCTGGGGATGCATGCACATGGGCACTGGGGTACCAGCATCCCCACTGGCCCCTCGGCAGAGTACTGGCTCCAGAAGCAGATGGAGGGGATGGATGAGTCCTCTGGGAGCTTGGCGGGGCAAGAGGGAGCAGGGACATCATCTCTCCCCAACCTCTCCACTGAATTCTGGTGCAAGCCTCTCAACACGGCAGAGCACAGGCACCCAGCCTCATACACGTTCCCCAGGCAGGCTGGGGGTCCCTGCTCCCGGCCCCTGCAGCCAGGGGTGCTCAGTCCGGGCCCTGAGCCCCAGACCGGGGTCAGCAGGACGCTGTGTCGCCACCTCCGTCTGCCTCAGGGATGGGCTCCAGCGGGGCTTGCAGCCGAGAGGGCTCCGGTGAGGCTGATCCGTTCCTGCCAATGCCACAGGACTGTCCCGCATTGTGGATCTGCCACAGGTTGTCCAGTGCCTCCGCCTTGGCATGCTTGAGGAGGTCAGCCTGGCCCTGTGGGGAGGAGACGTCGGGGGTGTTAGAGTGGAGGCAGGGAGTGACGGGGCAGGGCAGGGCAGGGCAGGTGTGTCCCTGCAGCCCTTGCCCCTCACCTTGAGGACAGTGATGTTCCAGGCGAAGCTCTCCAGCGCCTTCTGCAGCTTGCGGCCCCGCAGCCCTTCCTTGGTCTCGATGCGGTGCAGCTCCTTGTGGAAATCCATCCCTGCACAGATGGGAGAGGTGCTCAGTGCATGCAGGGACGTTGGCACAGGGACATCCACCACCCACGACCAACAGGGACCAAGCCAGAGGGATGCCCTTTGCCCACCATGGTTGCAGGCTGGGTGGGCTCCCCACTGCCCCAGCAGCCTCAAGAATTCTCCACGCCTCAAATGATGGGCCAAAGGACCCCCCAACATCCCAGCACCATAGTCAGCTGCAGCCTGTGGCCGTTCTGGACCCAGAGACCATGAGGTCTGGAAGGGCAGTGAAGACCCTGGACAGAGGCACAACTCTTGCACTCCATGGCTCATCTGGGGAGGAGTCAGAGCCAGGCCACCAGACCCCCCCATCAGAGTGCGGGCCCCATCACTGTGCCCCATGTGACATCCCCGTGAGTGGGTGCTATATTTACCCCTCCTGACGCAGCACCGGCTCTGGGCCCATGCGAGGGCTCCCACGCAGCTCACTCGCCCTCGCGCTGCCAATCAGCACGCCCACAGCCCCGCGCCCCCGCCGGAGCCCCCAGCTCCTGCCAGCCAGGTACCGCCTGTGCTGGCACCACAGGGGCTTGTCCACAGCACAGCCAGGGTGAAAGCAGGGACAGGCAGCACCAGGGCACAGGGGTGGGGTCTGCAGCTGCCAAATTGCTGCCTACCACCACCCTGAGGGGCTGCACACCCCAGAATCCCTCTGCCCTGCAGCACTCCAGCACAGCAGCCAGAGCAGTGCAGGAGGGCACAGCACCAATCTGTGCCCTGCAGCTTGTGCCCCACTGCTCCACTCCCCCAGTGCTCGCAGCAGTGGCAGAGCTGAGCCAAGAGCTTGGGGAGATTTCCGTCTGCCGCGTAGGCAGGGAACAAACACGGCTGCTGGCAGCAAGGCTGGCATGGTGGGGACAGCAGAGCAGGGCCCCCTCCTTCCCCAGCCCCTCTAGCTCCTGACACTCTCCCAGCCCCACGGGGAGCCCACAGAAGCCCCTGGAGCTGGTGAGGCTATCCCTAAGGGGTCCCAGCCAACAGAGGGGCCACGCAGCCATCAGGGCCTGGACTGGGGCCAGAGGTCCCAGGCAGCTGCCAGAGTGGGGGCACCTGTGGGGAGGACCAGGGCAGGCAGCAACAGCACCTGCCTGTGTGGGTTCTGCCATGTGTTTGGGAAGTCTTAGCACTCAGTTGCCATTTCTGCCGTCAGCCCCAGCCTGTTATTTCTGGCACTAATTATGTTCTGGCGTTTGACAGCTAATGACTCTTCCCCGCTTCCTCATCAGCCTCCCCCACTCTGCTTGCTCCCTACCACACAGCTCTGCAGCCCACCCACCCACATCCTGCCCCAGTGCAGGAAGCCCTGAGCCCCAGCACCCCAGGACGTGCCTGGGTCCACAGTCAGAGCCACAGCAGAGCTAGGGCTGCCCTCCAGGACCCACCTGCCTGCTGTGCCTGGATGAGCTTCCCGTACACCGCGTCGGCAGACTCGATCAGCGTCCGGCTAGTCTGGATCATCTAGGGAGAGGGGCAACGTGAGGAGCTGGGTAGCCCTGGCCCTGTGCCCCCTGCCCAAGTGGATGAGGAGACAGGGCTCATCAGGGGCTGCCCCCTGCACCAGCACGGTGCCCGGGGTCTGGCCCTTCCCACCTCACCACACACGGCTGAGTATGGTGTGACCAGCACCTGGCCAACGGCCAGGTTCCCTTCAACACAAAAAGAGAAAGCAGCTCTGTCTGTGGCTATTAATGGGATTTCTCCCACCTGGTGGGACCAGGGCAAGGGACAGGCAGTGCAGGCACAGGGTAGGGGCTGCACTGTCCAAGGGTCAGACTGATAAAGACAAGCCTGTGCTTTGGCAAGGCTCCTCCCTGGGCAGCTCTCATGCAGCCCCCTGGCCACACACCTTCCCCTGCCCCAGGATGGGTACAGTGAGTTCAGGGTTCCCTATCCTTGCACTTTCTGATCCATCTCACAAAACCTGCCCAGGTTCATCCCATAAAACCTGCACCACCACTGGATGCTGGTCCCAGTGCCACTAATCCCAGGGAGCTTCCCCAAGGAGCCGAGCCCCGGCAGGACAGCACTTACCGTCTCGTAGGCAGTGAGGACCTTGCGCAGCAGGTCAGGGATGGGGCCCTGGGCCTCCATGGGGGGGTACTGCTCTGCCAGGTTGAGGGTGACGCTGGGTGCGCTGTCACTGTGCAGCAGCCATGTGGACACCGTCAGGATGCACTGCTTCATATTGGCAGCGGGTGTCAGCCCACACAGCTCCTTGAAGGAGACCAACGCATTCTGCAGAGACCAGTGTTCAGCGTCAGGAGTTCAGCTGGGAGGACCCCCAGGAGCCCCCCGACGCAGGAACACCCCCATTTCCCACAGCTCTCTGCTCCAAGTAAGGCTCCTCACTCACATCCCCCAGGAAAAGGGGAACAGCCTGGCTACCCACCACTCTCAGTCCAGCCCCATCCTCCCCTGCAGAAACCAGGTCCCCCCGTGTGTCTGCAGGGTCCGTACCTGTACATTCTCCCGCAGGTCAGTGGCCTCCCGCAGTGGCTGGGTGGCTGTCCGGAAGACTTCATCGATGGCTTTGATGCCAGTGGCCTTGGTGGAAGTGTACTCCCGCACTCGGCGGCCCCGGCGCCCTGCCAGCCCCCGGCGGTGCCCCTTGCCCCCGCCACGGCGGTCGGTGATGGCCACATGCACAAAGAGCGTGGCGTGGGGCAGGGGCTCCCCGGCCAGCGACTGGAGGGGCACATGGCGGTAGCCAGGCTGCAGGCACTCAAAGGGAATGGTGTACTGGGCAATGAACTCATCCCCGATGTAGTCATCGTCCAGCACAACGAAGCGCAGGACGGCCAGCTCCGGCAGGTTGATCTGGAACTCCAGGCTCTCATCAAAGATGGGGTTGTCCCCGCTCTGCAGGGCTGTCTTGGTGCGGTGCTCAGCGCAGTCGGCCGGGATGCCATGGATTTCAGCACAGACATAGGGCTCCACAACCTCCCCCTTGGCCCCCGAGCCCTTGGGCTTGGGCAGGTTCTGCCCGCTGATGACCTTGAGGTGTAGGAGCTGGGCAGGGACCCCGGGCAGGGAGTCCTTGGCATTGGCACTGAAGTAGGAGACCTCCTCCCGCATGATGGCCGGGCGGAGGACGTAGCCACAGGCCCCATTCTGCCGGAACCAGCCCGCATTCAGGTCCATCATGAGCCCTGGGGTCTGGTAGTTCATAGCCACCATCTGGCAGCCGCACTTCCAGAAATCCTGGGGGTTCATGTTGCTGGCGTCGATGCGCATGGGGCTGGGGTAGATGCGGGAGAGGAACCGCTTGTTGTAGCTGACCAGCTCAGCCGGACACTCGTTGGCGAAGCGTCCTGCCTCCACCTCGCTGAAGGAGCACATCTCCCAGTAGTGTTGCCCACGTCTCGAGCTCTCAAAGTCCTGGAAGGGGACTGCCTGGCAGAGGCTCACCAGCTCCGAGAGCTCACGGCTGAGGCGCACCCGCCGCAGGCCACCTCCCTCCGATGCCTCCCGGTCCTCCTGGCCCAGTCGCCGTGCCAGCTCCCAGCCTTCCTCCTCGTCTGACACCTCCCCCTCGCTGTCCTCACAGGTGGGCGGCAGCTTCTTGCCCTTGATGAGGATGCGGCCCTTGAGCTCCTCCGGGGAGGGCAGGTAGGATGCCACGGGGTTAGGGGGCTCCAGGTACAGCTTCTCCCCCAGCGTCTTGCGCAGGCACTGGGCAGCGAGTCGCTGCTGGGGGGCTGAGCAGCGCACCACCAGGCAGAGGATGAGGGGGTAGGCAGAGGCAGTGAAGGCGTGCTGGTCAATCAGCCCCACCACGGCACGGAAGGGCACGCAGGAGGCAGCCGAGGGGCTGGTGTAGACCACGGGCTCACCCTCAGGGCCATCCCACAGCACGAGCTCGATGCTGCGGCAGCCCAGGCCCAGGGCACTGATGTAGCCACTGATGTCTGAGCGGCCCCAGAAGTTATCCTCCAGCAGGCAGGCGCTGTGGGCAGAGCTAATGTAGTAGTGGGAGAGGGGCTGCGCCATGTCCTGGCAGACCTTGCGGTGCTGCGGGTCAAAGATGGAGCAGTCAGCAGAGAGCAGGTATCGCGTGAAGCCATCGATGGCCAGGTAGCCCTTCTCCCGGCCCTCCTTGGAGGGTTCATACTTGCTGATGATCTCCAAGCACTTCTCCTCTGTCACCCCCTCCATACCCTGCTCCACCTCCAGGAACATAAGCAGATCCTTCACACCTAGGTATTCCTTGTTGCTGGAGAACTGGACCAGCAGGAAAAAGATCTCAGGGCGGGTGCAGAGCTCGCAGTATGCCTCCACAAAGAGGTCACAGGCCACCTCCATGCCAGGACGCTCGCTGGCCTTCTGCAGTTCCTTGAACTTCAGCTCGATGGTGGAGGTCTTCATGCCAGGGTTGAGTGCTTTGATCAGCTGCACAGCCCGGGACACAGGGATGCGGCCAGACTTCTCCAGGTCAGCAAGGTCGAAGACGGAGGAGATCCAGGACGTCCGGAGGCTGGGGTGGCCAGTCCCAGGTGCCTCAGGGCTGTGCTTCCCATAGGACACCAGATAGCGCAGCCCCATCACCCAGGCACTCACCACATCTGCTGAGCTGGCCACCAGGTCCAGGGACTCGTAGTTGTCTCCATAGATGATGGAGAAGGCACACTCATCCGGGAACTGGTCAGACAGGCCATTGCTGCGCAGGACAGGCGTCTTCTTGCCCACACGCACCTCTTTGACCGATTTGATCTCAATCTTGGCCTTCTCTGAGTCCTTCTTGGAGGGCTCCCAGCGCACGGAGCGCATGTCGGCGTCCAGCACGAAGAAGCGGCTGTACATGCGGGAGTTGGAGCGCACCTTCTTCAGCTCACAGCCCTCCAGCATGAGGGAGATGCAGGCAGCTGTGCTGTTGATCTTGCGGTCATTGGGCATGGAGCTGAAGGACACTGTCTTCTTCTTCTGTGGCGGCCGCTGCCGAGAGCCATCCTGCCAGGGTGGGAAAGGGCAGAGCCATCAGGGACAGCCAGGCAGCGCACGCCCCGCCAGTTCCCGGCATCCTCCTGCCCCACGGTCCCCACCCCAGCCCAAAGCAGTGCACAGCACTGCCCCAGGGTGCCCCAGGGTGCCCCAGCACCACGCTAAGCCCAGTTCACTCCAGTCGGCCCCTCTCCTGGGGGCTGGGAGCCAGCTCCAGCCCTGGCTTCCCTCACAGCTCACTGCCTGGCTTATTTTAACTCTGCTTTCCTTCCTTCCTTCCTGCCTCTGGCCCTGAGCTGGATCCTTCCCCACTGCTTGCTCACCCTCACAGGCACAGCCATGCACCAGCAACCCAGCACAGCCCCTGTCTCCTTGGCCTGGGGACACCAGAGGAAAACAGACGCCTGGCATGTGATGCACGAGCAGAGCTGTTCCTAGGGAGCCCAAGACAGACCCTCTGCTCCTCTGCAAGGAGAGGGGCAGGACAGCCCCTGCCAGTGCCACGTGCTGGGGACGACCACGGCCACAGCTCTGTCCCACAGAGCGCAGGGTCATGACAGCATGGGCTGTTTGCTGCCAACACCTCATGCCCACACTCTGTCCTGCCTCACTACAGGGAGGGGGGACCCAGCTGCCACGGGGCTGGCAGGGGCAGGGGATAAGGGGGAACAGCAGGGCCAGGAGTGTATTATGGGATGGATTTCATTAAGTAGCACAGTAGGAGGAGATTTAATCCACTTCTTCAAGATTATGGTGAGTCACCTCTAATCTGGTGGTGTCTCTGTCAGAGGCAGGCAGGTCCTGCTCAGCTGCCCAGGCTGGAGGTGAGGGGTTGCTCCCCTCCAGCGCCCTGAGAGCTTCCACAGCTCCCGCACAGGGCTGCGCCTGGGCAAGCACATGGAGGGTCTGGATCTGCCCCACGGGGTCAGGCAGCCACAGCCAAGGGCATTCGGAAAAGGTCGCACAAATGGATGTATGGTTTCCCCAGCACCAATGGGGAATCCTGCAAGGATGCCTGGGACAACACGGCCCAGCAAAGGAGGAACCAGCACCAGCCCTCAGCCCCTTGTTAGAGCCAGGCATATCCTACCATCCTGGAGCTCAGATGTGGTGGCTGTTTGCATCCTCTCGTTGCCAGATTGCTCCAGGGAGCTAGCCGAGCTCCAAGACCCTGCCTCGGTGCCAGCCATCCCGGGTCGGCAGGCGCTCAGCGGCAGGTCACGCCATCGGCCAGCCCGGCGGGGAAGGACTCGACGCCGGATGCTTCCTGCATGCTGCAATCTGAGCGCCCCACTGACAGGCAGCCCCAGCCCCCACCTCGCCGCGGGGCGACGGGCACCGAGGGCCGCACCTCCCGCCGCCGGCAGGACCCCCGCCTCTCTGCAGCCCCGCTCCCCGCCCGGCGCACCCACCCCGCGCGGCTCCGCACCGGGCCCCACAGCTGAAAACAGGAAATCCATCCGGAAAGGAAACACGGGCGGGGGGCCTGCGTGCACCCAGCACCAGGGACCTGCTTCCAGTTGTGCCCGCTGCAGGCAGCCAGACACACCCCACGGGCACCAGCCCCGCCGGTCCCCCTACCACTGCGGCTTGGGCGAAAGCCCGAACGCCCTCCCTGCAGAACCCCACCTTCCCAGGCTTAGATAGGGGGTGCCCGCTGCAGCACTCTGGGGTGCAGATGTGTGGCACAGGTCCAAGAGCGCCCTGCAGCACACAGGCTCTGCTTCTCCCTCTGCACGGGCAAGCAGCGGGCAGGGGATGCGAGGAGTCTCCCGTCTGCAGCTGCCCTGCGCTCCTCAGTGCAGCCTGGGGACCGGCAGGGAAGAGTCTCTGCTCCCTGACAGCCCCTTCACAGGCTGTTCCAGGTGGTCTTCAACCCGGGGGACAGCCCATGAAGTGCTGGGCGAGGCGCAGCAGGCGCAGCGCAGGGAGGTGAGGAGTAAGGCAGCAGTGGAGCCGGGAGGACACGGCGCCCATGGCCATGACAGCATGGAGCACCCCCAGACAGAGGGCAGAGCTCCGGCCGGAGCAGGGATCCTGCTCATCGTGCCACCGAGCTGGCAGGGAGGAGGCAGGGCTCCACTGAGCAGAGCACAGACCACGATGCCGATGCCGACCACAATGCCAGCGGTGAGCGTGGGCTCACACGGAGGGCACGTTCCAGCCCAGCTGCCTGCCCTGCCCAGCTCTGCAGCATGTGTTAAGCACCTCTTCAGCCAATTATCTCTTGCATTAGTGCCCTGGTGAGTGCTGATGCCCTAATCTCAACCTCCACGCGACAGCCACCGTTACAGGCCATGTAACCCACTCTCAAAGCACGGGGTGGAGAAGGGCCCATCAGTCATCCCTCCCTTCCCTTTATCGCCCAGCCTGACCATGACGGGATTCATCTGCAGCTGCATTCCCCAGGTCCCGGGTCTCCCCACTACCTCTATCCCAGTCTGGGTAGCGTGGGCAGGGGTGCAGGCAGGCAGCAGCCCTGAAGCTGAGGCAGTTGGAGACCAGGCACAGTCAGGGCTTTTCTACCATCGTTTGTTCCCTGCCAAGAAGAGAGCGACTGACACATCCACTCCCCGCGGCACCAGCTGCCACTCCCCGGCGAGGGGCCACGGAGTCAGATCCCAGCAGAGGCACCACACAGCTCCTGGGGCTGGCGCACGATGGGAAGGGGGCTCAGGGGACAGAACAGCAAAATGCTAGGGAAGGGACACCTCTTGCAGCAGGGAAGAATAGATCCAATACTCTCTCCAGCATCCTCCCAGCCCACAGGACCACCAGCCCCCTCTGCTTTCAGCCTGAGAAGAAAGAAGGGAACAGGTCCTCTAGCCAGGGCACAGGGACACTGCAGGGGACAGCTCTGGACCCTGCTGCACCAGGCCCCCCTATATCCACACAGCCAGTGAGTCGCACTTTCAGATTCACTCCTCCAGCTTTTTCTGGAAATCCCAAAAAATAACAGAGCCGGCAGCTCTTTCCACATGTGCCTCCACTGCTGCTCAGGCCCCGGATGGGCTCGGAGATGCACAACGGATCAGCACAAGCTTGGGACACTCTTCGGGTCTGACCTCCCCCCGGGCCAGCGTCCTCCCCTGCCAGCGCTGGCCCTGGGCCACCCGACCTTCACGTGAGGCCAAATCCCGTCGTGACGCAGGTGGTGACAGGGATGTGCTCGGTCCGGGCGCAAGCGAGAGGTTCACCACCCCCAGCCCGTGGCGACCACGGATGGTCCCTGGGCAAGGAAGGATGCTGGTCCGTCCCGGGAGGAGTAGGAGACACCGGCAAGATCCCCAAGGAAACCGGGCACAGACGGCGCACTGGCACCAGCCTCTGGTTGCACGGGAGCACCGGCAGATCTCCGTGCCGTCCCCGCGTGGGCACAGCCCGGCCGCCCCCGCAACAGTTTGCAGCGAGAGCCCGGGCGGGCGCGGGCAGGGACTCGGGGTCCTGACACCGCTGTCCAGAAAACTGGATCCCGGGGAAAGAGGAGCGGGGCTGGGGCACCACGGAAACAGCCCCCTCACGGGGTATTAATAGCACCGGAGCAATCCCAGCTTAAAATAGGCTGCCGGGAGCAGGGAGGCGAGTCCCGGGCGGACGTGACCTATTGTGTCAGCGAGTACCGCTGGCATCAGCACAATCAGGGGCGTTCATTTAGGAAAGCACACGTGTGATCCGCTGCCTACCCAGGTGGGAGACCCCCGACCCCTCCCTGGACCCCGGCCCCACCACGGCCCGGCAACACCAACACCAGGTGTTGGGAGCACACTGCAAGCTGGCCAGGCCAGGCCCAAGGCTCAGTGCTTGTCAGGAGAGAGCACGGGAGAGCAGAAGCTGCTCGAGGGGCGGGAGCGGGCATCTTCTCACGGGAACGCAGGGGTGTCCTGAGCAGGACCGGGTGATGCTGCAGCGTGGCCATGGCACTTGACAGGGCGACCCACGGACACTCCACAGAGCCTGGCCGGGCCGGATTATGCCCTTGGGGACCCTGGGTCCGGGCAGGGCGCGGGGACACCGTGTCAGTCCCGGTGTGAGCAGCACCGCGGGCAGGTGGCGACCCTCGGTCGCCCGGGGATGCGGCTGCTCTGCAGCTCCTCGGAGCCGCTCAACGGGCACAGGGGAAGCGAGGAGCGGCGGACAGAGCCGGTGCGGGGGGACGCGAGGCTCGGCGGGGGGACACGGCTCGGCCCCCCAGCGCTGCGCAGGTGCCGAGCCCGGGGTGCGGGGGGGCCGGGCCGGTGCGTTGCCGGTGCGGGGCTCTCACCTTCATGATGCTGGCCCGGGGCGCGGCGGGCGC
>VZSE01010729.1:0-18890 GCA_013398275.1 Promerops cafer | reverse complement strand
TGCCTGGAGAGGGGCTCACCCCCGGCACAGGGGGTGCACAGCTGGATCTCTGCACCCCCAGGATCCCCCTGAGGAGAGGCAGGTCCGTGAGGGAGGAGATGAGAGAGAANCCCCAGGATCCCCCTGAGGAGGGGCAGGTCCGTGAGGGAGGTGATGAGAGAGAAGGGGCTGCCTCTTCTCCGGGGAGGTTTTCTGGGCTCCCGTGATCCAGGAATTGTACTGGAAGATCAGCACTGAGCGGTGAGTGCAGCACCACGGCTCGGGGAGGGTTTGGGTTGGGAAACTTTTTCCATCCCTTTTCCTGCTGCTTTTCCAGGTTCTCCATTGGGGTTTTTCCCCACCCAGAAGGATGGGATTTGCACCGTGGGGGTGGAGAGCACCTACGTGTCCTCGGCCAGCCCCTCTGGATCCTCGGGAACCTCTTCCTCCAGCAGTGTTATTCCATCTTCGACGTGGCCAACAACAGCCTGGGCTTTGCCACGGCATCCTAGGGATGCTGAGCAGCATCCATGGGGGGGTTTTACCCCTGGAATAACCCTCTCCTCCCGTGGATCCGGGTGTGGTGATGAGCTGTGAATAAAGGACTGAGAATCCAACTCGTGCTTGAGGTTTCCAGGCACTCCCTGTGGCTTTTGGGTCATGGCAATGGCAAATTTGGGGTATTTTTAAAATGATTTTTTATGGGGCCTGGATCCCTGCTGGAGCTGGCTGGGAAATTGGGGTGAGTGGGAGAATTTCAGGTGGAGGACTGCAGGGCTGGAGGCTTTGGGAACCAGTTTGGAGCAGGAGGAGCTGCGTGTGAACAGCTCCAGGTTCCTTGGTTTGGTTTGGTTTCTTTTTTCCAAGGGGGACTTGCTCACGTGTATTTGCAAATAAATGAGGGATTAAATCAGGGATTAAAGTGTCATGCAAAGATGCTCAGGCTGAGGAAAACACCCTGGGTTTGTTCTCCAGGGGCAAAACTCATGGATGCAGCCTCCACGGAGGGCGGGGAGGAGGGGTTTGAGGTGCTTGAGGTCTGGGATGTGTGGACGGCCCCAAGAGGAGCTGCTGGACACAGGGACAGATGGATTGGGATGGTGCAGGGTGCCCAGGGATGACCTGAAGTTGTCCTTGAGGTCCAGGGTGGGTGATGCTCAGGAGATGCAGGGCATGGCATGAGACCACCTCAAAAATCCGCTGTTTCCAGCCAAATCTGCCAGCAGGATGATCCTGGCCACTGAAACCCCACCCTGTGGCCACAGGCAGGGCGGTGACAGGGTCACCTGGGCACTCGAGGTGCCATGGGGTGCCCTGGCTGCAGCTGGGCAGGGTTCCCAGTTCATCTCACCCCAAATCTCCTGGCACAGCTTCCCTGGCACACCCCAGACCCCGAGGGTCCCGTAAGGAGGGGACAAAGCCCCCCATTCCCCCACTGCTCCCCCACCACGGACACAACCAGCGGTAGGATCGTGGTGCAAGGAGTGGTAAAATCCTGGTGCAAGGAGCTCCAAGATCCCCGTGTGGTCCCAGGCCAAAGGGGTGCAGGATCCCGGTGCAAGGAGCTCCAAGATCCCCGTGTGGTCCCAGGCCAAAGGGGTGCAGGATCCCGGTGCAAGGAGCTCCAAGATCCCGCTGTGCTCCTGATGAAAAGGGATGCACGATCCTTGCTCATTGGACTGCACAGCCCGAACGCAGCGCTGCCTTCACCTCCCACCCCATCCCTCCTCTCCCGACCCGTTTTTGGGTTGGAACCCTCCACTGTTGGGGAGGGAAGAACCCACCATTTTTGGGAGGACCCCGCGTTTCAGGGAAGGAAAGCGCCAAGCCCAAACTCCTGCGGTGGCCGGGCGGGGACTACAAGTCCCGGCAGGCGCGGACTGCAGCTCCCGGCGTGCCCGGGGCCGGCGGAGCGGAGCGAGGGCAGCGGAACGGGCCGCGCCGGGCCGGGCGGGCGCTGCTGCTGCCCTCCCTCGGCACGGGGCCGAGCCGGGCCGGGCCGAGCCCAACCGGGCCGGACTGCGCCGAGCCGAGCCGAGGAGCCCAACCGAACCGTGCCGAGCTAAGCCGGGACGAGCAGAGCCGAACTGAGCCGAGGAGTCGAATCGAGCGCAGCCGAACCNCCCCCGTGCCTCCCCTCGCCCCCGGCAGCGGCCCCCGGGAGGCTCCGGCCCGGCTGCTCCTGGCGCTGCGGGGCGCGGGGGTTTTGGGGGTCTCCAGCAGCTCGTCCCGGTGCCCTCTCCCAAAACCCGGCGCTCCCGGGGGCTGTGAGACCCCCGGCAGCTCGGGGGGACCTGCCCGGGTCGACTTCCCCATCGCGAACCCCCCCGAACACGATGCTCCACGCGTGGGGAAACTGAGGCACGGATGCTCCAGGACACCCGGGGAGTCCCGGGCACCCCCCCCGGTTTGGGAGACACAAAGTGGGGACCCCTTCTGGGGCCTGAAAAGATGGGAAAAGTTGGTACACCTCGCGTCACACGGCTTTTAGGGGGTCACCAAGAGGACACACAGCGTGTCCCCCCCCCTCCCGGGGAATTTGGGGGGGCATAGAGGGGGCTGCCCCGAGCCTCCAGCCGCCGATTAATTATATTCATGAATTAATTGCGAGGCAGGGAAGGATTACGCAGCCCCCAGAGCTTGGGGCAGTCAGATGATGGGGGAAATTTCCTTAAAAAAAAACCAACAAAAAAACCCCCAACCAGAAACACGAAGAAAATCTGGTGGTTATTGTGCTCTTGTAAGATAAATAAATAAGCCGGTGCGAGTCCGGGGAAAGCAGGGCCCGTTTCCAGGAATCCCGGCGCTCCTGCGCGTTCCCGGCCCTTGGGGCACGGGGGGAGTTGGTGTTTTTTATATAACAGAGTCCGGCAGGCAGCGAAGGGAGGGTTTGGGGGGGTTATTTTTTCTTCCCCCCCCTCCTTCCTCTGTACTTCCCTGCCATGTTTGCTTGGCTTCATGCACGGCTGCTCCGGCCGGAGCCGGGAACGGGGCTGGTTTCTCCCAGCCTGCGCTCGCTCACCTGCTGCGGGAGGGATCCGCCGTGGAAAACCGCGCTGGGAGTTTGGGATTGGGGTGGCCGGACTTGGGGAACCACCGGGATTCGGGTGGGGATGGCGGTGCTGGGGGGGGGTCAGGCCAGCACGTGCTGAGGCGTGGAGGGGAGCCCGGTGTTTTCCGAGCGATGCTGGGTTTGCTTCCTGAGGGATGCTGGGTTTGCCTCCCGAGGGATGCCGGCCCCGCGTGTTTTCCGAGGGATGCCGGCCCTGCCCCGCGTGTTTCCCGAGGGATGCCGGCCTTGCCTGCCCGCCCTTATCAGGAGGAAGCTGCGCCGGGGTGGAGCTGGCTGCAGCGGGGCCATCCAGCATCCGGGTGTTTGGGATGGAGCCGTGATTCCAGCCAGGGGTTTTATTGCTTTTTCCACGCTTCACGGCGCCGAGTTTGCGGCACGTGTGTGTGCCTGGTCCCCCCTGCCCTGCCCTGCCCGACCCTGCCCGGCCCTGCCCAGGGTTCTCTGTTTTCCTGGAAGTGCTGTGGGGAGCAGGAAGATCCCTTGGGATGATGTGGTGGGTCACCAGAGCAGGGGGGACATTCCCAGGGCTGACAAACAAACAGGGAAATGGGGCTGGGGAGGCCACGCTGGGGGTGTCCCCCTCAAAAAATCCACGGTGCTGAGGGTAAAAACATCCTCTGGCTCTTCCCATGTTGTGGAGTGCTGGAATGGGGAGCTGGGGGTCTGATGTGATGGGATCTCATCCCTGCATTGCTCCTTTCCCGCGGCGCAGACAGCAGGGATGGAGCTGCCACGTCCCTGTCCCCTCTGTGGGGACAAAAACTCCCATCTGGAGTTTTTGGGGTGGTTTTAGAGGGCACCTCAAGCTGGACTCGCCCCGAGGGAGCTGTTTTGTAACTGCCCTGTGTGGGTTATCCCATATCCCGGACAAAGAGGAAGCGGGCAGGGGCAAGCAGCAGTGTCCTGGGCGTGGGGCTGCGGCCTGGCAGTGCCACCACACGGCCCTGTGACAGCGTCGTGGCAGCCATGCTGGTGGTGGCTGCTCCGTGACAACTTCCCAGACCCCCTGTTTGCTGTGCGGGATCCCAGGAGGATCCCAGGGGGACCCCAGGGGGACCCCAGGGAGCCAGTGCTGGGTGTTTGACAACCCCATAAAAGAGCAGAGGGTGCTCGGAGGTGCCAGGTGTGCTGTCACCACCCTGTGGTGGCCTTCCCGTGGTGGCACCATGAGCTTTTCCAAGCTGTGTGATGCCGAGCTGGGATCACACCGGTGAGTCTGGGCTCATTGTCACCAGCGCCGTGACCCTTGGGAGGGTGGACGGGGCGATCTCTCCCTGACCACACAGGGATTATGTGCTCATCCTTTTCTTCCTCTCGCTGGCACGTCCAGGAGGAGCCCCCATGGCTCTTCCCTCATCCATTCCAAGTTCATGTCCCTCCTCCCAGCACTCGGCTTGTGGTTGGAGCAGGTTTTCCCTGCGGATTTGCCTGCACGGGGTCCCCTGACGTGGAATTCCCAGGAATGTGGGAGGCCTGTGCTCCAGGATGAGCTCTGGGTGCTGCTCCTCGCCTTCCCAGGAGGCTGAGAAAACTGGGAATGGGGGATGCTGCATCCCTGGAGGGCCAGGGGCAGTTCTGGGGGGTGTTCTGGGGAGGTGGGTGCTGCAGAGCCGCAGCAGGAGCGTTGGGATGGGCACCGTGGGATGATCTGCAGCGGGGTGGGATCACCTGGCCGGGCTCACCTGGGAAGGGTTCAAGCTCTCCCAGTGCCCCACGGTCCCACAGGTTGTCCTATCTTGTCTTTAAAGCTCCTCTAGGAATTGCCCCGGGGTTTTGTCACCTTTCCTCCGAGCGCTTTTGGCTCCAAACAAACTCCCCACACCCCGAGCCCTGCCTCGCTCCCCTCCTTTGGTTAAATGGGTGCAAATTCCGGATAAACCTGAAACTCCCCGTGTGGGGACAGCCAGGGGAGTTCTTGGAGCCCCAGGGACAAGCAAGGGCAGCAGCACTGGCTCCTGCCCAGGCTGTGCCCTCGGGATTTTGGGGGAGCTGCACAGGGTGGGAATATTTTGGAGGGGGCTGCACCCACCTGGCACACGTGGGCAGCGTTTCCCTGCTCCCAGATTGCTGCCAGGGGAGGGGGGAGCTGGGTGCCAGCGGGTTTGCCTGAGCATTTTGGGGAAACGGGGCAGGCGAAGGAGAAATCCCAGCCTGGTGGGAAAAATCCTCTGGGCTCCTGCACGGGTCCAACCGGCGCAACGTGCCCGGGAGAGGCGGCACCGTGCCAGGCCAGGGGCTGGGCTGGCAGCGGGGGCTCCCGAGAGGCCAGTTTGACCTTCACGGAGCAGGAAAGTGCCGGGCTGAGCCCGGCAGAAAGGAGGGCACGGCACAAACCTCTGCGGAGCGGGTAAGCGGCGCTGGCCGGGCACGGGAGGTGCTGCCAGGGGGGGACCGGGCTGGTTTGGGAGGGCAAGGCAGGGGCTGTCCCCAATTTGTTTATTCCTGGCGCTGCCGGCCCTGGTTACACGAGCTCTGCCTCCACCGAGCCTCCGGGCTGGGTGCTGGGGGCTGGACATGGCGTATTTATAAATATTACCTCCTTCCAGCAGCATGGGAGGGAGGAGGGATGGAGGCGGTGCTGGGAGTGCCTCTGGCACTGGGAGGGGGCAGGGGGTGGCTCCTGTCACCTTGTGCTGGTGGCAGGTGGCACCGTGAGCTCGGGGCGCGTGGAGCTCCGGGGCCGGTGTTGCCGAGCATCGCCACTTTCTGGGATGGTTTCTCCCCTTTTTTTGGGATGGTTTCTCTCCACTTTCTGGGATGGTGTCTCCCGACTTTCTGGGATGTTCTCTCTCCACTTTCTGGGATGCTCTCTCCCCACTTTCTGGGATGGTGTCTCCCCATTTTTTGGGATGTTCTCTCCCCACTTTCTGGGATGCTCTCTCCCCATTTTCTGGTTCCTAGGATTTTGGCGTGGGTGGCGGTGCTGTCCCAGCTCCCGGAGCCGTGTCTGCCCGGCTGGATCCCAGCTGGGGGCCGGGATGTGCCGCCCTGCCAGTTCCCCCGATTGCTCATTTATGCACTTATTTTAAAAGTACAACACCCAAATCGCCCGGGGTGACCCCGAGCCGGGGTTTTCCTTCGGGGCTGCTCTCCCGGCTCTCTCCTTTCCCGGGATGTGGAGCAGGACCTGGAGCCTGCCCGTCCCCTCCAAGGTCACCGCGGTCCCCTCCTCTGTCCTGATTAATCACCGCGCCCGGGGTGGAGGCTCAGCCCATCCTCCTGCCTGTTCACACTTTTATTTTTAATTGCTGCACGGAGGGGGCAGGGGCTGTGAATTCCCAGCCCGGTCAGTCGGACAGTGATGTTTCAATCAGGGCTCTGCAGCTCCTGCCCAGCTTTGGGGGCTCTGGCCCCTCCGTGGGGGGGTCCCGGGGGTCCCCCTGCCTCTCCCTGCACCCCAAGCTGGCCTGGAGTTGCCACCCTCCCCCTGCCGTGATGATCGGCAGCCATCCCTCGGCTGTGTGGGTTTCTTGGGGGTGAAAGAGACGATTTTTGGGGTGGAGAGACACGGGAGCAAGGCTGTGTGTGTATGATTAACCCCTTAATGGCTGCCACGCCCAGCTGGGCTCTCCTGGCCCTACCTTGGCACCACCAAGGGGGTTTTTTATGGCCCCTATTAATTCAGTGACACCGTGACAAAGGACACGCAGCCCCGTGTGGCATCAGGGCCCGATGCTTCTCCCTCCACCCATTCCCTGAGCCCTCCTGGGTGGGCCAGGCTTTACCTGGGTGTTTGGGGCCAGCCCTGTTAATGTTTTCCCCGTGTGGGATCCCTCGGCCTTTTCCAGGCACGGTGTTTAACGCGGGGCAGGGAAGGCATTTGGCCTCTGACCCAGCGCCTGTTAACAACGTCCCGCTCCACGTTGCTGAGATGCCGGGGCTAAAAACAGTCCTGGTGACTCAGTCCCTCGCTGCTGCTGTCAACTGACCCCGGCGTGGCTCTGCCAAGCCCCTCCTTTGCCTGCTCCTTCTCCCTCTCAGGGCCGTGAGCTCAGGGAAAGAGCCTCTGGATGGAGCTGGGATGGTTCCCAGAGATCCCAGGAGCTCTGCCCCACACAGCTCCTGGGTGGGAAGAGCTTCTGGATGGGGCTGGGATGGTTCCCAGGGATCCCAGGAACCCTGCCCCACAGAGCTCCTGGGTGGGAAGAGCTTCTGGATGGGGCTGGGATGGTTCCCAGGGATCCCAGGAACCCTGCCCCACACAGCTCCTGGGTGGGAAGAGCCTCTGGATGGGGCTGGGATGGTTCCCAAGGATCCCAGGAGCTCTGCCCCACACAGCTCCTGGGTGGGTGATGGGGAGGGCGTTGCTGCTCTCTGGGGTTGGAAATGGGGTTGTTCTCCTGTTTTCCCACCCCTCCTCATCCCAGAGGCTGGATGGGATCTCTGGAGCCTCTGGTCCCACCTCATGGCCAGTGTTGGTGTTGGAGAGGGGTTTCTGAGGATGGCCCTACTGCCAGGTTTCCCTCTTTGTGGGGAGGAATCCTTTCCTGAGCCCCCTGTCCTGCAGCTCCTTCCCCGAGCTGCCCACCCCGAGCATGCCCAGGAGATGAGGGACTCTCACTGAGCCCTGGCACCGGGGGTGCCCCCTCAGGGCAGGAATCACCCCCGTGGTGGCCTTGCCAAGTGTGGGCGAGTGCCCCAGGGGCAGCCACGGGGCTGGTCCCAGCTGGGCAGGGGCAGGAGGGTCCAGCTGCATTCCTGGCTGGGATCTTCCTCTCTCTGGGGGAGCACAGAGCGGCCTTGGGGTGTCCCCAGCGCTGTCACACCGGTGTCCTTGTGGCACTGCCATGCTGGGGACCAGCTGGGAGTGCTGGAGGGACCCCAGGTGCTGCTGAGCTGTGTGATCACAGAGTGGCTGGGGACCTTAAAGCTCAGCTCATTCCATGGGCAGGGACACCTTCCCACTGCCCCAGGCTGCTCCAGCCTGGCCTTGGACACTTCCAGGGATCCAGGGGCAGCCACAGCTGCTCTGGGAATTCCATCCCTGCTCCTCCCGACCCTCCCAGGGAACGATTCCTTCCCAATATCCCACCTATCCCTGCCCTCTGGCACTTTGAAGCCATTCCCTGTGTCCTGGCACTCCAGGCCCTTTTCTCTCTCCATCTTTCTTGTCAGCTCCCTAAACTTTGTCTTTTCCAGCCTCTTTTCCACCCATAATCCAGGTGCTCCTCTGCACCCACTCTGGGCACACGGAGGGTGAGGGACCCCTGCGTGCCACATCCCCTGCAGTGACAAGGGACAGCTTTTGCCCCTCTGCATTTACAGAGGTGTCCCCGCAGCCCCCGCGGGACACACCCAGCCCTGTCTCCTGTCCCCAGTGGCAGTGGCTGCATCAATTTTTCCACGCTTTTTCTCAGCCCTGTTGCTCACTCCTGCAGTGCTGCAGTGACAAAACCAAGCAGGTTTGGAGGGGTTTTTTTTTGCAACTTCCCCCCCCTGCACCCCGTGTGGCTGCTGAAAATGAGGAACACGGGGCTGGCCCGGAGCGAGGGGGAGCTGTGACCTGCTGGCCCTGGCACCTGCAGGGTCCCCCAGCCCCCTCTGTGACCTGCTGGCCCTGGCACCTGCAGGGTGCCCCAGCCCCTCTGTTCTGCACCCAGGTAACCCCAGCCTCATTGTCCCCTGTCCCCACGCAGCAGGGTGGCAGCAGAGCCCGTCCCCAGGCTGGGGCACACATGGAGTGGTTTTGTGGGTGCATGGTGAGGTGACAGCTCGGTGACAGCTCGGTGACACCTCGGTGACACCTCGGTGACATCGGAGCAAACCCTGGGCTCAGGGCTGCCTGGACCCAGCTGTGCCTGCCCGGGCTGGGGTCCCTTGTGCTCCCTCCCTGCCACCCCCGTGTCCCTCCCCACCCCCTGGGTTTGAAAACGAAAAACGAGGAAG
This sequence comes from Promerops cafer, assembly GCA_013398275.1. Classification (NCBI taxonomy): domain Eukaryota; kingdom Metazoa; phylum Chordata; class Aves; order Passeriformes; family Nectariniidae; genus Promerops; species Promerops cafer. The sequence goes on along the minus strand of VZSE01010729.1, from coordinate 9,952 downwards.
GAAGGAAGGAAGGAAGGGAAGGCTGGGCCAGCCAGGGGCGAGCAGCAAAGCTGTTTTCACTTCTTTCTTCTCCTTTTCCTTTTCACTGCCCCTCAGTTCCCAGCCCAGCGCGGGGTTTGGGGGGGTGGATGGTCCCTGCTCTGTCCCCCCTCCTTTCCCCGGGGTCCCCTCTCCTGCCTGCAGCTCAGGATTGATTTTTCCGCTTGTAAACGGCCGCGATCGACCGGGAAATAAAACACAGGAGGGAGTGGGGCCTCGTGCAGTGAGTTTGGGGGTTCTCAGCTCGGCAGGGCATCACTCCCCAGTCTCAGAGGGGTGGCAGGAGGTGTGTGGCACGCGCAGGGGGTGCTGTGGCCGCGCCTGGCAGGCACCCGGTGCCACCTCCCCTGGGAGGGTAACGCGATCCCCGGGGCTAAATCTGGAAGATGCCTCCGGGCAGCTTGGATTTCTCACCCACACCTGAGCCTGGGGACACTGCTGTGGCTTCTCCAGGTGTTGTGTCCCTTCAGGTGGCACTGGGTGCCCCCTGCCAGCTCGGGCAGTGGGTCTGTCACCGGCCTGGCCCCCGGCGTTGCGGGGCAGCACCCGATGTACCTCCAGCACGTCCCAGCGGTTGCTGAGCAGCCACCCCCGTGTCACCAGCGGCTGTCACCGCAGGGCTGAGGGACAGCTCGGGGTTGTGGGAAGTCCTGGGGGGGAGGAGGGAGGGTTGGAGCAGCTCTGGGGATCCTCCAGCTGGAGCCACCCCCGAGTGCCATCCCGGGACGTTGGGTTCTTGCTGAAATAACACCCCCAGAGGGAAAGCGAGGAAGGGCCAGAAATAACCGTGCTGCTGAGCAGCAGCAGAGCTATTTGGAAGGGAGAGGCATTCCCTGGCTCCGGCCCCGCCGTGGGGCTGGGGGTGCTGGTGGAGCAGGGCTGGAGCCCGGACAGCCCCGTGTCCTGCGTTCCTCCGGGCTGTGGAGAGGGGCTGGGATCATCCAGATTTTCCTTCCATTTCAACCCCTCCATCCCCTTCCCAACTGCTCCATCTCCCACTCCAGGCCTCCCACCACTGTTGTGCCTCCCTGTGCACCAGGAAGAGCCTGGGAAAGCTCTCCTGATTTTTCTATCTCCCCACCCGTGCTCCCTCCCCGTGCCTCTCTCCCGCCTCTCCAGCTTTTTAAAAGCATTCCCAACTGTCCTCAAGGGGGAAAAAAGCTGGGGAATTGATTCTTGTGGGTGTTGCAGCCTCCAGGGACAAGGTTGGCTCGGGTTCTCCCAGTAGGGACCAGTCTGGGGCTCCCACTGGTGCCGGGATGGCTCTGGCTCAGTGGGAGAACCCCTGGGTGCCTTCCCAGGAATAACAGGATGGAGCTGCCATTCCATGTGCTCTTCTGGCTGTCCCCGTGGACCAAGGGAGGGTGGGGCGTGTCCCCAGGGCGGGACGTGGGCCCCGGGTCCCCATCCTGTCCCGCTGCCACCCTCCTGCCGGGGCTGACTCAGAGCGAAAGCAGAAGCTGCTCAGCATTTTGGGGGGTGGGGGGGAAGCCAAGCAGAACCGAAGGGGTTATTTTAAACCTGACCTAATTTTCCCCCCTCTCCTCACCACGCTGAGCCCTGGCCACCCTTCCCTATCCTCATCCTCATCTTCTGCAGCTCTTCTTCTGGAGCTTTTGACTCTCCCACCCCTGTTTTCTATAAGGGGGCAGCTGGGGGGGTCCTGCAGCCAGGCTGGGTGGTGGCACGGGGGCCAGCAGGGCTCAGTGGGTGCTGTGCTGTGGGTGGCTGTGCCTTGGCAGCCTTCCCGTGACACCCACGAGTGCCAGCCTTTCCTGAGAAAAGCCTCTCGCCCTTCCCTTCGTGTTTGGGGTTGTACATCCCCTGTGGGTTTCCCCCTTTATTCAGCCTTCGTTTGGGGTTGTACATCCCCTGTGGGTTTCCCCCTTAATTCAGCCTTGGTCCATCCTCTGGGGGCTCTCACTGGGGTCTTTTCCAGGGTTCTGCTATTTCCCATCCCAGCGCCCCCCACGTGCCCTCCTCCAAGGCTGGTCGCACATCCCCCTTAAGGAAGCTCCAGTGGATCGCTGTCCCCGGCTCTGGGCTCCCATCCCCCTTCGGACAGGCCACCATGGCTAATTAATTCCCTTCCCCTCGCCGCTCAATAGCTGCTCTTGAGCTGTGTCCTCGCCTTGCCGTCCGCGCTGCCTTGATTTAATTTCCCCTCCGGGTAACGCGTGGCACCGGCTCTGGGTGGCTGTCCCGGCCGAGGCCCCTCCGCCTCTGAACTTGCACTTGAACAGCAAAACCCTCCAGATGTGTCCGCTTTCCCCCGCTGCCTGTTCCCCTCGCAGCTTCGCCTTTGCCGCCCGTGCTCCGCTTCCCTGCGATGCTGCGCTCCAGACCCCTGCAGCACCTCCCGCGTCCCGGCCCCGTGGAAAGCCCTGGCGGCCGGGGCGGCTCCCCGTGCCCCGGCATCCTCCGCCCTCCGCGGGCCGCCGTCCCCTTTGTCCCGGGGAACAAGGGCCGGTCTGTGCCGGGCGGGGGCCGCTGCGGTCCCCCCCGTCCCCGCGCTCGCGTGCCGGCCCCGCACAGAGCCCGCCTTGTTCGCCCCGCGCCGGAGCCGGGCTTTGGCACGGCCGGGCCGGGGGGTTCGACCTGCCCCCGGCTCCTGGCACCCGCCGGCCTTTTCTTCCTGCTCCTCCCTCGCTTTCTCTTTTCCTTTCGCTCCGGGGCTCGCTCTGGGCTCTGCCGTCGCTGCGGTGTTTGGGAAGTGGCTCCGGGGTGAGTGCACGGCGCGGGGTCCTGGCTGCTCCATGGGGGTCCCCTTCCTGCAGACCCTGATTTCGCCCCTCTCCTTGTCAATCCCAGCTCTGGCCACCCTTCCCCGTCCTCATCCTCGGCAGTTCCCCTTCTCTGGAGCTTCCTGGGGCTGCTTTTGACTTTCTCAGCCCTGTTTTCTGTAAGGATGCAGGGGTGGGGTCTCACAGCCAGGCTGGGTGGTGGGACCAGGTGGGACAGGCAGAGCCATCCAGAGCCAGCCAGCCCTGGGATGATCCTCCTGGATTAGTCACGAGCCACTGCGGGTGCTCTGGGATGTCTCGCCGTGCCTCAGTTTCCCCGCTGTGCAAGGCTGTCGGTGACGCGCCGTGTCCTCCTGCCAGGGTGACCTCTGTGCCGGGCGGGCTCGTGGCTCCCGGCCCCGTGTGCCACCCAGCCCCGTGTGCCACCCAGCCCCGTGTGCCACCATGGCGTCGCGCATCGGGCTGCGGATGGAGCTGATGAAGCAGCAGGCGCAGCAGGAAGCGGAGCGGGAGCGGGTGCAGCAGCAGATGATGATGAGCTACATGCAGCAGCAGCGCATGCCCGTGGCCTCCAGCCCCGCCATCAACACCCCCGTCCACTTCCAGTCCCCACCGCCCGTGCCCGGAGAGGTCCTCAAGGTACCGTGGTGTCCCCCCGCCCGGGGCTGGGACAGCGCAGGGGGTCCCTGATGGGCTTTGTCCCCGCAGGTCCAGTCCTACCTGGAGAACCCCACCACCTACCACCTGCAGAAGTCTCGGGACAAGAAGGTCCAGGCTTATCTCTCCGAAACCTACGGGAACAAGTTCGCTGCCCACGTCAGCCCCGCCAGCCACTCTCCCAAGCCACCCCCGGCCGCGTCCCCCGGCGTCCGGCCCGGCCATGTCCTGTCCTCCTCGGCGGGCAACAGCGCTCCCAACAGCCCCATGGCCATGCTCAACATCGGCTCCAACCCCGAGCGGGAGGTGAGGAGGTGTCACCGGGCTGCTGGGGACACGCAGGGTGCTGGGAAGGGCAGAGGAGCCCACGGGAACTTGTCCTTTTCCCTTTCAGTTTGATGAGGTCATCGATGACATCATGCGCCTGGATGATGTTTTGGGCTACATGAACCCCGAAGTCCACATGCCCAACACGGTGAGTGAGGGGTGACAGGAAGGGGCCGGACCTGGGGGTCCCACAGCCCTGTCCTTGCAGGTGCAGAGGTGGCACAGAGGGGACCTTCTGCCGCATCCCCGCAGCGGTGCCTTGGTGGCAGCCCAAGCCAGCCTTGTCCCTGCAGGCTGCAGCACCCACAAGAATCAATTCCCCAGCTTTTTTCCCCCTTGAGGACAGTTGGGAATGCTTTTAAAAAGCTGGAGAGGCAGGAGAGAGGTATGGGGAGGGAGCAAGGGTGGGGAGATGGGAGAGCCAGGAGAAGTTTCCCTGCCAGGACCTTCCCCAGGGCAGCACCGTGTGCCGGGTCAGATCCATGTGGCAGCTCGTGCCTCCCAGTGGGATTCATCCCGCCCAGCCCTTCTCAGATGTGATTCACCTGCCCTATTTTAGATGTTGGCCATGGGAGGGGATCAGCTGTGCCCTTTGAAGTCCTGTTTTCTTTTCTGCTCTGCTGAAAGCTGCTTTAAGGACCTGGGAAGAGAATTCCACCTGCCCAGGCTGTGTGCTCCCATCCCAGCGGGGCGTGATCCCCGTCCCCAGCCCTGCATGGAGCTAACCCAGCTGTCCCTCTGCTTTCCAGCTGCCCATGTCCAGCAGCCACATGAATGTCTATAGTGGGGACCCACAGGTGACAGCGTCACTCGTCGCTGTCACCAGCAGCTCCTGCCCCGCCGACCTCACCCAGAAGAGAGAGCTCACAGGTACGTCCCAGCCCCAGAGCAAGTGACAAAAACGGGGCTGCCCTGTCCCCATGGGGGTACAGGGGCTCCAGTGCCAGCCCGGGATGCTCGTGGGGTGAGGTGCAGCCTTGTCCCCTGTGGGTGACACCGTGGGTCTCTTGCAGATGCCGAGAGCCGAGCCCTGGCCAAGGAGCGCCAGAAGAAAGACAATCACAACCTGAGTGAGTGACTCTGCCTTTCCCTCTCCTGACCCCACAGCCTTTCCCCATCACTCTTCATCCTCATTCCCACTGTCGCCGAGCTGGGTCCCCCTTCCCATCCCAGCTGACCCTCAGGAAAGACCCCCTGAGCCCTTCCTTGCTGGCTGTGCAAAATGGGGTACAGGAGACACCCCACTGTCCTGCTGTGGGGGAGATCAGACCTGCTGGGCCAGGGATGGAGCAGGGTTGGCTCCTGAGGTTCCTCATCCTGAGCTCCCCAATTCCAGAGGGTCTGGCTGGGGCACGACAGAGGGATGTGGGGCATGAGGGACATGTGGGACATGTGGGAGGGACACAGAGCCTTCCTTGCTTTCTGCCTCCTCACTTCCATCCCTCTCGTCTCGCCTGCAGTCGAGAGGCGGCGAAGGTTCAACATCAACGACCGCATCAAGGAGCTGGGAATGCTGATCCCCAAAGCCAACGACCTGTACGTATCCGTGGCTCCTGCAGGACTGGGGTCCCTGGGGGCTTTCTGGTGGACCAGGGGTGAGGGGCCACACTGCTGGTGCCCAGCTCCATTTCTTTTCCCATCCCGGCTGACAGGGACGTGCGCTGGAACAAAGGGACAATCCTGAAGGCGTCCGTGGACTACATCAAGAGGATGCAGAAGGACCTGCAGAGGTCCCGGGACCTGGAGAATCACTCGCGGCGCCTGGAGATGACGAACAAGCAGCTGCTGCTCCGCATCCAGGTGAGCTTCCCTGGGCTCTGCCCCCCCTCTGCTCCACCCCAGCCCCACCAGCCCCTCACTCTGAGGGCATGGCCAGGGCATCTCCTGCCTCTTTTTGGCTGGGAAGTCACCAGGAGCAAAGTCTTGAGGCTCACTGCAGCGTGCCGAGCTTCGCATGGATCACCATGGATCTTCCAGGGGCTCCTTCCCTGGGAGCTTCTCAGCCCCTGCCACCTCCATAAATGTCCCTGTGCCATGTCCCCGAGTGTCACACCCCCACCAAAGCCCCGCTGTGTCCCCTTGGCAGGAGCTGGAGATGCAGGCACGCGTCCACGGGCTGCCCACCTCCTCGCCCTCGGGCGTCAACGTGGCCGAGCTGGCTCAGCAGGTGGTCAAGCAAGAAGCCAGCGGGGACGAGGGGACCCTGGAGCCACTGCTGCCACCCCCGGACCCCGAATCGCAGCCGCAGCCGGCGCTGCCCGCGCCGCCCCAGTCTCCCTATCACCAGCTGGACTTTACCCACAGCCTGAGCTTCGACGACGGCTCCCAGGGCTTCCCGGACAGCCTGGAGCCCGGCCACAGCGCTTCCTTCCCATCCCTGTCCAAGAAGGAGCTGGACTTGATGCTGATGCAGGACACGATGCTGCCCCTGGCCTCTGACCCCTTGTTCTCGGCCATGTCCCCGGAGGCCTCCAAGGCCAGCAGTCGCCGGAGCAGCTTCAGCATGGAGGACACGGACATGCTGTGATGGGGAGCTGCTGGGGCAGGGCCTGCAGCGCCAGCTTTGGGTGGGCAAGTCCCAGGACACTCCTGGCAGGAGGACCCTGTCCCACCACGCACTTGAATCTTCCCAGGAGTACCTTTCTCTATGCAACGGGGGCTCGGGCCGGGTGCCACCGTGTCTTTCGCAGCTTCTTTTTGCCAGGAGAGGGAATGGACCTTCCTGGCTTTGCCGTGGCGCTGGCCTGACTGCAGATTCCACAGCCTGGGAGGGAGACCTCGGCTGCTTTGCCTTTCAGCAGAACCCTCCTGGCCTCACCCCGTTCCCCAGGGTGGTGCCAGGAGCCTTGAGCCCCCTGGGGCGGAGGGACGGTGCGGCGAGCCCTGTGTCCGGTTTGGTGTCTCCTCGCCCTGCTCTGGGGTCCTTCGTCCCCACCGAGCCTTCCCCAGCCCCCGGGTGCTTCCCAGTCCATCCAGTTCCTCCCTCCTGGGAGCACCCGCTGCCTCTGGGGTCACAGGAGGGTGACAAGGTGTTCATTAGTGCGTGTTCATTAGTACGGCACCGCCGGGGGTGTTGTCTGCAGGTGGGTGTTGAAGGTATCCAGAACACCTGGGATGGGGGGGTTTGATGCTCCACCAACCCCCACTTGTCACCCCCACCTTGTGGGGCAGCACCCACCACCCCAAAACCTCTGGGCAGGGCTGCCAGGTGACCCTGAGCCTGCTGGGGATGTCCCCGTGGTGTCTCTGCCCTGTGACACCGAGCCCCGGCTCTTTCCTGGGGGGATAAAAGGGTTTTACACTTCTTTTTTTGGGGATACTCCTTGAAAGTCCTGCCCCACGTGGGCGTGAAGGTCTGGGCTGTGACCAGGGAACGGTTTGTGCCAGCTGCCAGACCCGAGCTGCTGCTCCCAGCTTGGCATTTGGGGGCTGTTCCTCCTCCCAGTGCCACCAGTTTGTTCCGCAGCTCTGTGCTGGGGCTCTGCTCTGGGCTCTGCTCACGTCCTGACTCCCCAGCACAGCCGGGGGCTGGGAGGGAGCTGGGAAGGGCAGGGGAGCACCAATCACAGGGAAAATCCCCCCTGGATTCCTTAGGGGAGAGGAGAGAAGCTGGAGAGGAGAGGAGACCCCTTGGTGAGTGTCCCCCCTGGGGTGACACCGGTGTCACTCTGTGCCCCCCATCCTGGACCTGCGTGTCCTGGGGGGACAGAGGTGCCCCGTGGTGGCTGGATTTGGGATCGGAGGTGGGGGACAGCCCCAGAGAGGGGCCTGAGGGATGTGAGGGTGCGGGGAAGTGCAGAAGGTGGGGAGGAAAAGGGAGGAGGAGTTGGAGCAGGGCAGGGAGGGAAGGGACCTGAGGGGACACTGGGTGACCAGAGAGGGGCTCCCGGTGCTCACCTGGAGAAGAGGAGGATCCAGGAGATGTCAGAGCCCCTCCCGGGGCTGAAAGGGCTCTGAGCTGGAGGTCTGGGGGGGTTCACAGGAGGCCTTGGCACCCTTTGTGTGCTGCCATCAGTGCCTGGAAAGAGAATTGTCCCCGCCAGGGTCACCCCTGGCCGTGCTGGGGACCTGTGGGCGTGGGAGAGCCACGGGCCTGAGCCCTCCAGAGGGGCTGGGTGGCTGCTCCAGGGCAGGCGCAGGAAATCCCACGGGAAATTTGGATTATTGTGGCCCCTGTGGGCAAGGCCTGGCCACTGCTCAGCACGAGATGTCTCCCCTGGCTGTGAGTAAACAGTTGTGGATTATAATTACTTTTTTTTTTTTTTTAATCTTTTTGGGAGATTTTTTTGTTTTTCTTTTTTTTTTTTTTTTAATGCACTGTGCCCTGATTAAAAAATTTTACTACTGTTTTATAAATAAATGTATAAAAGAATGAACTGGAATGGAAGAAGAATCATTAAAAATATATTTATTTACAACATTCTGGAGCGTGGCAGCTGCTTCTTTGTCCTGGAGGCTGGATCAGCATCACCTCAGGGTTCTGCAAAACCCCTCTGGGTGCTGGGACCCCTGGTCCAGGCAGGTTTTGGGGACTCTCCTGCCCAGTGGAAGGGAAAAAAAATCTACTTTTGAAGTGTCCTGCTGAGCCTGTGCCTGGCAAAACTTATCCCAAGCCACGTCTGCAGCCCCTCAGCCACGTGCCAGGTTCCTGCCCCCTCGGTGCTGGTGTTAAACACACACAGGAGGGGGAAAAAAGCAAGAAAATCCGCCTTAAATTAGACTTCCCAGGCTGGAAAATCACAGGGGTTTATCTTGGAAACTTTATTAAAAGGAGAAGGAGGAGAAAAAAGAGCGAGGAGAGGCTGAAGGTGGTGGTGGGGGAGAAGGAGCGAGTGGTTCCAGACACTTTAGAGGAAAAAAAAAAAAAAAAAAAAAAAAAACCCTTATTTGTTTTATTACGNNNAAAAAAAAAAAAAAATCCCTGATTTGATTTATCAGGGGAGTGTGAGCACTAAATAGAGAACAACGCCTGAAGTGTGAATTATTTCCTATATTAACACAGAGAAAAACTGATAGCCTTTTCATGTCAGGAGAATAGCATGTGGGGAGGGAGGGGAGCCAATGACATTGTTCCAGCTCGGGCTTTGCTCACTCTTTATCAGGCTGAGATCAAAATTTATTCCCAGGATGAGGCCTGCGGCCCGGCTGAGGCCCTAGAGATTTTTAAGGGCCTAATTAAGAAAACAGGATGAAAATGGCGAAATAAGAGGGCAATTTACTTCTTGCAGAATAGGGAGATCAAATCAACTTATGAGCAATTAATGTGCACAAGGAGAGAATAAAGGGATGCCGGGATATGGAAGAGGGGCCTCATTTTAATGACATGCTCTGGTGTTGGCATAGAGGATTACTCTGAAGGTCAGATGGAGATTGAAACGACCTTGCAGATTCTTAACCCTCCTTCCAATTAACAGAACCAACTCAGAAATGCAAAAGACCCTGGCTCGGAGCACTGTCATCCCTTTATGTGCTGCAGGGAGGAGGGGGGGGAAAAATAAAATTATAAAGGAGAGAGAGAGGACGAAAGGGGCTTTCCTCGGCTTCCACAGCGGCCGTGGAGACGGGAGAGGAGGCTCTTAATTACAGCCCGTGAGCCACCCACGGAAAAATCGGTGGCAAGGCTGCGAGTGGGAGGGGAAAGGGAGGCGGCGCTGGCTGGGCTTGGGGTGATGAGTCGGTGCCGGGCTCTGCGTGCTGGGCGGACTGGGACGGACTGGGACGGACTGGGACGGACTGGGACGGACTGGGACGGGGGGACAGAGCCGCAGGATGGGGCCAGCACCGGAGCCACAGCAGCGGGAGGGTCCTGCCCGCTGTCCCACGCTGCCCGTGGCGCTTTTCCCGATTTCGGGGTTGTCCCCCCGGGAAGGAGGAAGGATGGGGACACCGGCGGCGGCTGGAGGGCGCCCCGGGGTGGGGACACGGGGCCGGGCGGGTCGGGCCGGCAGCGGCGAGGCTGCAGCGGGGCTGAGCAGCCACAAGAGAGAGCCCGAAGGTTGCGGAGGAGCCGGGGCCGGGCGGGATGCCGGGATTCCCGCCGGCTCCCGCGGCTCGGGAGCGGGAAAGGGGCGCTCCCCGGGGCTCCGGGGCGCTCCGCGTCCTGGACACGGGGATTTTGGGCTCTCAGCCCCCCGATCCATCGATCCACGGCCCCGATCAGGGGAGACCCCGCCTGCAGAGCTGCC
>VZSE01010710.1:226-21970 GCA_013398275.1 Promerops cafer | reverse complement strand
GAGTGTCTCGGGTGTCGCGGGTACCGTGAGTGCTGCGGGTGCTGTGGGTGCTGCCAGCTCGGGCGAGGGTGGGCAGGGAGGGTTGCAGCAGATTTCGGCGGCAGCGGGGAGAGCGGGAGCCGCGGGAGCAGCAGATGGTGCTTTGCCGGCTGCAGGAGCCCACGGCACTGCCGCACCCCAAATCCAGCCTGGCACATGCCCAGCCCAGGCTGCCGGCACGGGCTGTGGGGACCCCTGTGCCTACAAGACAGAGCCCCCCAGCTGGCAGCATGGTGCAGCTCAGGGGCACGGGGGCATGGCAGGCAGGGTGCCAGGGGACGTGCGCTGGCGGGTGCTGGGGTCGGTGGGCTGGCGGGGGCTGTCGCCAGGGGCTGGGACTGCCCCCTGTCGCCAGGGGCTGGACGGGGCAGTGCAGGGATGTTGTGCCAGTGGGGTCAGGGCAGCGTGCAGTGCGGTGTACGGTGCTGGTGGCAGCAGTGCACTGGCAGCACTGTGCCGTGCTGATGGAGCAGCATGTGCAGTGCAGTGCCGTGTGCCAGTGGCAGCAGTGCATGGTGCTGGTTGCAGTGTGCCAGGCCGGTGGCAGCAGTGCATGGTGCTGGTTGCAGTGTGCTGGGCTGGTGGCAGCAGTGCATGGTGCTGGTTGCAGTGTGCCAGGCCAGTGGCAGCAGTGCATGGTGCTGGTTGCAGTGTGCCGGGCCGGTGGCAGCAGCGCACTGGTGGCAGTGTGCCATGCCAGTGGCAGCAGCGTGTGCAGGGCAGGGCAGTGCAGAGCACAGTGCAGAGGCCCCTGCGAGTGGCAGCAGAGATGTGGCACAGCAGCCCCAGATGGAGCTGTGGAATGTTTGGCAGGGGCTGAGCCCAAGCCCAGGCAGCACTCAGGGGCCAGGTGGAGGGGACACGCTGGTGGCTGCTGTCGGTGACAGCGTAGCTGGTGGCACACTGGGTATCGATGAGACCGCACAACACCCAGTCAAGCGCCAACCCCAGCTGAGGTCAGGGCAGGCAGCAAGCGCTGCAGGACTGCAGCCAGCAGCAGCTGGCACAGCCGCCTCGGGGCTCGCCTTACCTTGACGCCTTCGGAGCCGGCGTGCAGGGCGTGCGCCCCGCTGCCCGCGCTCTGCCCGCTCCCCGAGCTGCGCGCGGAGGCCACGCTGCCCGTGCTGCCCAGGCTGCTGCGGTCACCACCTGCACACAGAGGAGAGGCTGTCAGGGCTCGGAGCCCCGCTCTTAGGGGACACCATGGTGTGGCCATGCCCCGCTGGAGCCACCGCCACGTCCTGGCAGGTGCTCCGCGCCCAGCCGGTCCCAGCTCGCCGTACCTGCGAAGGGTTTCCGCAGCACCCAGATCTCCTCGGTGGGGGCTGGCGTGGCCGATCCGCCCTGCGACGGCGACAGGTGGGACGGGCTCATGTCGGCCCCGCGGGACCCTTGGTGGCAGAGCAGAGAGAGCGGCCGTCAGGCGCGTGGCTCTGCGCTCGGGCTCGCATGGGTGTGGCACGGGGCACGGGACCGCGGCCCCGGGACTGGCGCTGCTGCACGTGGGAACAACTGTACAGGGAAGGTGTGGGGACCCTGGCTGTGTCCATGCCCAGGGATGCTAGAGCCATCCTAGGGCCCTGTCCCACTGCAAGCTGGCAGAGGTGACAGTGACCAGCCCTGGGCCCCTATCATGGAGAGCATCCCCTCCCTACTGCCAGCCAGGGACAGACCCACAGTAGGGTGTTCCAGTGCCCTGGCTGAGCCTGGACAAGGGACAGGGACCGTGTCATCCCTTCACAGAACAGGATGGGGACATGACCCAGTGCAGGGAGCAAAGGGAGCTGGGCAAACTCAAGCAGTGGTGACCAGGGTCCCCAGCCCACTGTCCCTTGTCCCAGGCGGTGCTGGCCATGTCCCTGCAGCTGCCTGCACCCATCTGGGGGTCACAGGGGCCTTGCCGAGCCAGGCACCGGGTGCTAAAACCCTGGTGACACACAGGGGACACAGCAGTGGATGAGAGAACCTGGCCCTCCTCTGGGGCACAGCTTGAGGGTCACCCCTGGGCACGGCTCCTCACCAGCTCACTGTGCTGGCCACCTCTGCCAGGTTCCACTTGCACCAGGGACACCCAGCTCTGAGCCCAGAGGGGAAAACAGCATCAGGTGAGATGGACAACAGCCCTACAAGGCCAGTGCTGCCAGAACCCCACCATGGCTCCAGCATTGTCCTGCCAGCCATGGGGCACTGACTCCCTGCCACCAGCTGTGGGACATTGGCACCCCACTGCCAAGCAGGCCAGTTCTGTTCATGGAGCTGCTCACTCCAACAGCACCAACCCTAGCAGGGGACAGGTGGTACAAGGTGATAAAGTCACTGAAGGAGCACAGCAGGGGACAAATGGCCCCACCAAATAAGGCTGGGACATCCCTGAGCTGCACATGCCACAGCCACACCAAGAGGAACCTGGGCTTGTGCAGCTCCATGCGGCCCCACCAGGAGAGAAAGCCCCAGGGAAAAGAAGTGCTCCCTTGTCCCCAGTGCCAGCACGGCCACCCAGTGCTCCCCAACACAACCTCCTTAGCCGCTGCCACCGGGGCACGTGCAAAGACCCCTGGCCCCAGCCATCGAGGACTGCACCCCTGCAACCCCCCTGCTCCTGGGTGCCCTTGACGCACAGACCTGCAGCATCCGTCACCTGCCTGTGTCCCGGCAGTGGTCCCCAGGGTTCAGCTGGGCTCTGCCTGCGCTGAGCCAGCCCCAAGAGCATCCCCTGGGAAAGCCCCCAGTGCCGCAGCCCCTTCCAGCTCCGCGTGCGCAGCCACGCCCCGGCCGGAGCCGGGCCCTGCAGGGAGGCTGTGGCCGGCGGAGGGTCCCTCTGCCCGTGGCACAGAGCTGTGGCACTGCTCTGCCAGCCCTGCCCCGGCACAGGCCTGTCAGTGCTTTGGGGGTGCCCCCGCACCCGGACAGGAGCGCAGGGGCCACGGGGTGGGGGGGGTGGGCTGTGCCCTGGGCACACGGTGTGACAGCGGCGCCGGAGCGGGTGTGCGGGGGCAGCGATGGCACGCGTGTGCCACCCGAGTGCCCCCGCTGCACGCATGCAGGCGCATGCACACGCTGCATGCACACACACACACGCCCTGCAGCCCCCGGTGAGGGGGAGAGGCCGAGCAGAGAGAAAAGACTCGACACACGCTTTAAAGGAAAAGAAAGGAAAATCCATGGAGAGCACGAAGCGAGCGGTGAACTACCTTGTCTGTAACGCGGCTCGTCGGCACTGCTAGGGGAGAGCCTGTGATAGCCAAAGGAACTGAAAAGAGTCTGATGGGAATGTGGTGGTGGAGGTGGAGGTGGAGGCAGGGAATGGAACGGATGGGACGAGGTGTCACCGTTTAGCACAGCAGCCCCGTAAGCCGGGAGCGGGATCTTTTGGAAGTGTTGGGGGATTGTTACAGTCTCCCATGAACCTGATAATAAAACATAACAAGAGACAAAATGAAAAGAATCAAAATAATAGAGACACGCTCAGTGCAACCAAAAAAAGAAAAAAAAAATAATAAAAAAAGGGAAAGGCAAGAAAAGAAAATAAAAGAAAAGAAAGGGGGAAAAGGCAGCAAATCAAAAAAGCAACCAGAGGGACGTGGAGAAGCCAGAACCGAGACCCAACCGATGTGGAGCCGAGCCGGGGAGCAGCAGCAGGAGCTCAGCACACGCACAGCCCGGCGCAGGGTACGGACACATCCCGCGGATCCGACACGGACACTGGCACAGCCCCACGGGTCAGCTCAGGGGGTCTCACAGCCAGGCTGCCGGGGTCCTGCTCCCTGCAGAGCCATCCCGGGGGAGTGGGGCTGCAGGCAGGGCCGGGCGGGGGCCGCAGCACTGGCACCCCCATGTCAGGCTGGCTGAGCCGTGACACGGCGCCTGCACCCCATGCTGCAGCGGAGCGGCTACAGAACCCCACAGCCTGGCTAACACTGCTGTGGGCCAGCTGCAGCCCAGGAGCCATGGAGCACAGCCCAGGAGCCACGGAGCACAGCCCAGGAGCCTCGGATGGCACATCTCTGGTACTGGCACATGACCCATACCTGCAGGGTGGCTCTGGCCCTGCCTGTCCAGCACCCGGCGCCTCCAGGGCTGCTGTGGGTTGCCCAGCAGCCACTTGTGCAGCCACTCCCTTGAGACACTGTTCAAGTGCCACCATTCCCTGCCCATGTCCCCATGGTGTGGCTGCCCCCAGGATCTGCTCCCAGGGGTGGGGTGAGATGGTTGATGTGAGGCTTTTCAATGCTGCCTGCAGAGGCACCATCCCCATTGGGACACTCCTGGCACAGGGCACAGCCCGAGGACATCCCAAGGGCTGCACAACCCACCAGGAGCCTAAGGGGATGACGATGGGGGACAGGCAGCCACAGGGCAGGGGAGCAGGGGCCAATCCCTGAGATGGCCCCTGGCTGGAAAGACGGTCTCTGTGTGGCAGCATCAGCTCCCTGGCAGGTGCCCAGCCCCTGCACAGACCCTGAGCACCAGCTCCTGCGACCCCACTGCTGTGCCCGTCCTCCAAACCGCAGTGACACCCCTGGGTCTCATCATGCACCAACCTCCCGGCACCTTAAACGCCTCCCCCAGCCCAAGGGCAGCCAGGGCTGACCCTTGAGCACCTCAGGGCTGCCAGCCTCAACCCCAAGGCACACGTGGGCACTGACCCCACAGACACAACGGGAACATGGACCCTGCACACTCGACGGAAGCGCCAGCCTCACAGGCACAATGAGGACGCTGACCCCACACACTTTTAGGCACCGTCCCCATGCGCACAGCGGGGACACCGACCCCACATGCATGAGGGGCATCGCCCCGGTTTGTCTTCACCGCTGCACCCCCCACACCCCGTCCCCACCAAACCAAGAGGGGCTCCCCAAGAGGGGCTGGGGGTGCAGGGGGGGATTATTTGCCTGTTCGTTTGCTTATGGCCTCGACGAGGCTGGAGGGGAAGTAGCCCACGCGGTCGTTGCCGGTGCGGTTGTCGTGGATGCAGCCCTTCCAGCGCCCGTCTGCGTGCTGCTCCAGCACCTGCGGGAGGGGCCGGGTCAGGGGCCGGGCCAGGGGCCGGCACTGCCACCGGGGTGTCCCCGGCCCCCCCGGCCGCACTCACGGTGATGACGTCCCCGGCTTTCACGTTGAGGCTGGTCAGGTCGTAGTTGTTGCAATAGTCCTTGACGGCCCGGACCTGCAGAGCTGCAGAGGCATCTGCGGGGCAGAACGGGAGCATCACCAGCCGCCCACCCCGTGGGGGTTGGCACCCCCAGCCCGGCGCCCCTCGTGCCAGCCACTCTGTGCCCTCCAACCCCCTACCCCGCAGCATCTGCTTGATCTCCTTGCTGGCCTGGCTGGTGGTGAACTGGTTGACGATGTCCAGAGCCGTCTGGTTGTAGGTGTTCCTGACGTGGGCGTTGATCCCGCTCTGCAATGGCACCGAGAGGGATTGGGAGGAGGCTGGTCCCCATCCTGCCACCCCTGGGACTCCCTAGGCCACCAGGAGACCAGCAGCTGGAGGGCACAGCTCTCAGACCTTCGTGTGTACCCCCCTTGTGACCCTCACCCCTCGGGGTGCACCCACCAGGACCCTCAGTGCCTTGGTGTATCCCCTCCAGGACCCTCAGCTCTGCTCCCAGGGAGAGCTGCACAAGCTGCTCTGAGCCCCCAGCTGTGGGGTCGCCCCCATCCCACAGCCCCTGGCTGGGTTGGGGGTGCCTGGGGGCACCCGGGGGTGCCGAGGGGGGTCCTTACATCCAGCAGCAGCCGCACCACATCTGTTTTGCCGCAGAGAGCGGCCTCGTGCAGCGCCGTGCCCGCCTTGGTCTGCCGGTTGATGTCAATGCCAGCCTGCAGCAGCAGCCTGCGGGGGGACAGTGGGGTCAGCAGGGCACGGGGGGGCACTGGTGCCGCCACCCCTGCCCGCGGCACGCACCGGATGATGTCAATGTGGCCGTTCTTGGCAGCGAGGTGCAGGGGGCTGGTGCCGTTGGGGTCGGTGGTGTCCCCCGGTTTGGGCTCCAGCAGTGCCGCGCACATGTTGCTGTTCAGGAGCAGTTGGACCACCTGGCTCAGCAAACACAGACGGAGCAGGGCTGCAAGGGCGGCTCGGCCGCCCCCCGGGGCTGCGGCCCCCGGCCCCCACCTCCCCTCCTGCCAGCAGCCGGAGCTCCCCTGCAGTGGTGGCACCACACATCCCCAGCTCTGGCCATCCCTGTGCCCCTCCAGCTGCTCCAGCACCCCCGGGACCTCACAGTGCCCCTGTCCCCTCCCAGTCCTCCTCTGGGGAGACCCAGCCCTGCAAGAACTTACCCCGACCCGGCCAAACTCGCATGCCAGGTCTAGGGGTGTCTTCCCCGAGTTGTCCATGATGCAGGGGTTGGACTGGTGCTGCAGGAGCATCTCCGACTGGGGACAAGCAAGACCTCGAGCCAGTGAGGGCCGGGGTAGAGGGGTGCCACCACCCCCCGCCAGCCCCGTGCCTCTCCATACCACGTCGTAGTGCCCGTGCTGCGCCGCCAGGTGCAGGGGGATCTGGCCCTCATCCGACGGGATGTTCACAGAGGAACCTGCCTTCAGCACCATTTTCATGGGCTCCTTCTTGCCCTGCCAGGCCGCGTAGTGCAGGGGCCGCATGCCTGCAGAGGCAAGAAGCCGTGAGCCTTCCATGTGCCGACACAGCAGGCAGAGCCTGCGGGGGGCACAGAGCGGGGGGCCACAGCCAGCACCCAGGGACTTGCCTTTGTTGTCCTTGATGTCCACGGCAGCCTGTGCCTCCAGCAGCAGCGAGATGAGCTCTGTGTTGCCGTTAAGCGCCGCATGGTGCAGAGCCGAGAACCTGGAGACCAGGGTGGTGTCAGGGGCCACAGGCTTGTCCCCTCCACAGCCCTGCCAACCCCTGCCCAGCACCATGGCCTCAAACCTGCACCTCTGCAGCACCCCGGGGCACCTGCTCTGCCCTCCACATGCACATGTCCCTGGGGAAAGCCACCCCCACATCCTTCTGTGGGCTTTTGGGGCAAGAGCTGCTGCAGGCCTGGGAATGCTGAGACCCCACTGGTCTGGAGGTGGTGGGCAGGGCAGGCACAGAGGTGTCCCACTGAGGGTGGGGGTGCCAGGGAGCCCCCTCCCCACTGACCCACTTCCCCCAGGCTGGCCCCAGCAGCGCGGCCGTGAGCACAGATGGCAGCGCTGCCCCTGCCCGGTGTGGGCCTGGCTGTGGGGTGGGGAAAGCCCCTGGCCCCGCACCCACGCTGCTCTCGCCGCTCCCGGAGCTGGAGGCTCCCGCCTGGGAAGCAGGCCAGGAGCTGACCTACTTGTGCTCCCGGCAGCGGCATCCTCCGCGCGACTGTGCTGGCACCCACCGCGCCGCTGCTCCGCGCCCTGGCCATGCACAGCGTCCCCATGCCATCCCCGGGGCCACCCCGCTGTCACCGGAGCACGGGAACGGGCTGTGGAGCCCCCAGGACACGCTGGCCTCTGTGGCTGCCCAGTGCCCGAGGGGCAGGTGTGGGGTAATGATCCCCCTGGCCCTCTTCCCCAGGCCCCCGGCTGAGGGGGGACACGTCCCCGTGGGGAGCACGCTGCAGCCACGGCGATGCCCACGGAGCCGCCGCCTGCAATCCCCGGTGGGGAGCGGCGATGTGAGCAGACAGCCTGCACAGGAGGCCGATCCCCGACGTCTGCCTGGGAAATGTCAACATTTTCCGCTCCAGCGCCCTGCTCAGATCCGCTCAAGATGGTGCAAATCGCAGCCTTTCCCGGGGCTGCCTCGGGGGCTTCCCTCAGGCACCTCATGGCCCAGCCGGCCACCTCGGCCATGAGCAGGGCACCGGCCCCGGGGCCAGCACGGGGACACCAGCACAGCGCTCGCCCACGGCACCCCTAGCCGGGAATGAGCCAGCACTGCAGGGATGGGGAAACTGAGGCACGGGGCTGGCTGAGCTCGCACAGAGCAGAGCACAACCAGGCTGCAGCCTTGGGCTGCCCTGTGCCGTCCTGGGGGATCCTTTCCAGGAGCAGCGCCGGAGGCTGGAGGCTGCTCCCCTTTTGCTTCTGCACCCCCTGAGCCTTCCAGGAGCAGGACATGAGCAGGGCCCTGCCTGCAGCTCCCCAGCCCTGCCCTCCTGTGCCCTGCTGGCTCTGCGGAGCACGAGGTGACCCCTGGGGTGATGCCCCCTTGCACAGCAATGACCTGGCACGTACCAGGGGATGCCCGCTGCAACCACCCTGGTGACGAGGATGAGGAGGCACTCCGGCTGCTGTGGCCATGGGTCCCCAAGGCATGGCCTCCCATTCCTGACCACCTGCTGCGCTCTGTGGCATTTCCCTGGCCACAGCAGAGCTATCCCCAGGGAGCAAGTGGCATCGCATCGCGCTGCTGCCCCGCTCAAGCGCAATCACGGGGCGGGGGGAGCGGGGGGCAGCTGCTGCCCAGCCCCACAAGCAGCACTCCCACGGCAGCTCCCTCCTGTGCGGGGCCGGCTGCCTCCCTGCAGCCTCATTAGTGTGATTAGGGGGGGTGATCTGCGGCCCCATTCCGCTGCTCCCGCCGGCTGGATGTGGCTGTGGAGCATCGCGCCGGTGCCTGGCGGGGTCACGGCTCTCCCACCCAGCACCCCGCAGGGCTGATCCCCACACAGCTCCCGCGGAGCCCCACAGGGCTGGGAAAGGGGTGGTGAGATGTGCGGCACAGCCCTGCCTCTGGTGCCCGTGGCTGCTCCAGGCCAGCACCCGCTCTGAGTGCACGCAGGGCTCAGCCACATGGGCTAATGGGGGCCAGAGCCCTGGCACTGGAGCTGGCAGCTCGGAGAGCCTGGCATTCCCACACAGACACACGAGGCTCCCACAGCAGGTGCACCCCCTGCTCACAGCACCCACGGCATGCACCCCACAGCACCCACACCCGGCCTCGGGGCTCCCACTCACCCATCGGTGTCTTGGAAGTTGACATTGACTTTCTTTGCCGATCCGAGGAGCTCTGGAAGGGAGGGAAGGGGACAGGATGTTAGAGGAGGTGGCTGGTGCAGGGACACGGGGCACACCAGGGAGGTGACGTGGTGGCAGCTCCAGGTTTCGCTGCCTACCAAGGCTGGGACTCTGTGCAGCTCCACAGGTGCTGCATGAGGCTGCCTGAACCTGCAGGCAGGAGGCTCAGGGTGGGAGTCCCTGCTGAAGCTGGCAGAGCCCAGGGGCTCCTCCTGGCACCAGGTCCTGCCCATTGTCCCCTGGTTTACCTGGGGTTCCCCCTGGCTCCTCCACCTGGCTGAGGCTCCGGAAGGGCCCCGTGGAGCCCCTGCCAGGCAGAGCCCAGCGTGTGCCCCTGTACCCCCAGCCCCCCCGGCACTGCCCTCCCCACGCTCCTGGGAAATTAAACTGCACCGGGGCAATCCAATTAGCAGCACGAGGAGGGATGGAGCCAGATTTACATAAGATTTACCCGAAAAATGCCACTCAGGCTTTCCAGTGAGCCGCTCTTCCCACAGCAGGAGCGGGAGCAGGAGGAGAAGGAAGAGGAGGGTGGGAGCAGCATGGCAGAGCCCCAGGTGGGGGACCCACAGAACAGCCCCCGAGCCCAACACAGCGAGCACAGCTCCAGCACGGCCCTGAGCCCATGGGAGAGGACCCAAAGGCTGCATGGCCTGGCAGGGAGAATGGGCAGACAAAGTCACTCGAAACCAGGGACAAGCTCTTGTTGGGAGGGGCTGCTTCAGGCAGGGAAGGGGAATGTGGGGCCAGAGAGACACTCCCTGTGTGCCTTGCTCTCTCCCCCTCACTACCATGTCCCTTTGTCAGTGTCCCTGTGTTTATTGAATTACTGGACACAAGGGCTGTGCCACAGCCCAGGAGCCTCTGCACAGACAAACAGGGCTCAGAGGGCTCCAGCAGCAGGAAGGGCGGCTGTGTGCAGCCCTGACCCTCAAGTCTGGGGAGTGGTGCCAGGCTGAGCCAGCCCTGCCCAGGCCATGCAGTGCAGATGGGCCCAGGAGTGGCCAGGACAGCGGCTCTGGCACCCAGCGCTGGCTCCCTCCTGCACTCCAGGGCTGCCCGACTGTCCGAGCTGCAGGACGTTTGCTCATGCTGACACAGCCCGGTGTGACAGGTGACAGCTGCAGAGGACAGGTTCTATCAGCCACAGCCAGCAGGTCCCCAGGCTCTCCTTCCAGATGCAGTGCTTCATGTGGGATGAGAAGGGGCACTGCAGGGTGCCCAGAGAGACATGGGGACACCATGGAGTCCCCAGGGTGTAGGGAGGGACAGGAACACCACAGAAGCCCGCAGATCCCATCCCTGCTGTAGCATCCCCGTGCTCCCCTGGGAAGCACTGGACATTACTGGTGGGCAGAGCCCCTGTGACACCAGGACTGACCCAGTCCCCGCCAGCCCCGTGCTGCCGCCAGCGTCCCCAACAAAGGTGCCATTCAGCTCTGGTGGAGAGGAGCCCAGCGCCGCTTCCGCCGCCCCACGCCAAGAACCAGCTCCCAGGAGAAGGGGCCGAGCTGCCCCCCAGGGATGCGAAGGGCCAGCGGACAAAAGGAGCCGGTGGGCGCAGGAGCGGCACCGTGCCCGGCACTGGCTCCAGTCTCCGGCCCCGAGACGGGCCCCGCTCTGGCTGATGGGTCCTTGCAGATGGACGGGCGGCTGTCAGCAGGTCTGCAGTGCCTGGCCTTTCCCACGGGTTGATCCCAGCGAGGGGCTGGTGTGGGGCAATGCCCGGGCATTGGGGTGCAGTGCTGACGCCATTGGCGATCCCCAGGCATGTGTCACCCTTGGTGTCACCGAACCGCGATCACCCCAACGCACCATAGAGGCAAATTTTTCCTCCCTGCACCTGCAGGAGAGGCTGCGGCTGCCAAAATCTGTTTAGCACTTCCATCACTGCCCGTGCCAAGTGCTTAGTCAGTGACTTCCAGCCATGCAGTGGTTTGACTTTCCTTAAAGCTCTGGAAGTGGCCGTCAGCATGCCGAAGGCAGCTGGAGCATGGAGCCCAGCTGGGGTCTCAGAATAACCCCAGTTCCCGGAGCAGGTGAGAAGGATGGGTGCCCTGGTCCCCAGGTCCACAGTGGGATTTGCAGCCTGTCTGGGGGCAACAAGAGCCAGGAGAGCTCATTAATGGCTGGGAAGTACAAGGAAAACTCTTCCACTAACAAGGGAGAGAGAAGGGAGCTGAATGCTTCCAATTAAAAATATCGGCTACAAAAGGAGATGGGCACAGTGGGGAGGAGAGCAGAGCTCCTTGATGGCCATGCTGCCAGCAGGCACCCAGTGTGTTCCTGGCTGTCCTTTCTGCTGGGATCACTGGAGGGGTGGCAGGGATCACCGAGCACCTGCAGTCACCATCCTGCCCTCTCCATGCAGAATCAGATACAATCAGGAAGGTGCTGTTGCAGGCGTGGCACATCTGCTCAGACAACCTGAGCCCCACCACCATCCTTGGGACACCCCAATGTCCCCTCTTGGCTCCCCATGGGCTGCTCAGGTGATGGTTGTGCCATGTAGGATCGCAGGGCTCCCCTGGTGTCTCACAGCCTGGCTCCCCACGGAGCAGTTTGCACCCCACAAACACCCTGGGGCAGGACCACGATGCTGGCCCCAGGAAAGGGGGGCACACACAGGAGCTGGCACCACCAGTCTGGCTATCACCCGTGGCTCAGGTGCGCACCGGGAGCCGCAGCGTCTGCCATCGACACCAGCTATGAACAGCGTCTGCCAGAGTAAACACCGCCACGGGGAGCGGCCCTGCCACTGCTCCCAGAGATGCCTGCACTTAAACACGGGATCACAGGAGCTAAATGCACGCTTGGATTGAGCCTGGCGCTCTGTGTGCAGTGAGCTCCTCGCCGGCCCCGGCTCCCCCGCCACGTGCCGGCCCTGCAGCAGCCACGGCCCCGGCGGGCACCACGGCGCGGGCGACGCACGAGCCGCTGGCACGTGCGGGGCCTGAGCAGGGGGAACCCGCTCTGGCCGACCCCAGGGTCCAGCCACGCGGCACCGCGGCTCCCGGCACTGTGCCTGGCAGCTGCTCTGGGCATCCTGGAACACGCCATGAGGAGACTCCCGTGCCCAACCACAGCTCTGGGCACTGCAGTGCATGGCCACCTGGAGACCCACGTGCCCGAGCAGGCATCCCAGTGTGTGCCATGGGGAGACCACTGTGCCCAGTCACTGCTCCAGGTGTCCCAGAACACGCTGTGTGGAGATGCTGTGCCCAGGTGGCTGCTGTATGCCATGACGGGACCCCAGTGGCCAAGCACAGCTCTGGGCACCCCAGTGCATGTTGCAGTGAAACCCCCGTGCCCGGTGCCCCATCCTTCCCTGCACACGTGTCCATGGCCATGACCCCACACGGTGGGACTCCTCAGGGGGCTCCTCTCCCTTCCCAGCACCCCCTCACGTGCTCATGCGCCAGCCCCTGCGTCTGCAGCCAGCGCAGCGCCAGCAGCAATCGATGCCCGGCCGGGCCGTGGGGGCTCCCGGCCAAGCCCCCGCTGACGAAGCACATCCTCACTCAGCTCCCCCCGGCAGGGAGCAGGCGGCTGCTTCAAGCAGATGGCTCCAGCCTCCGCTAAATCAACATCTACTTAATGAGGGCAAAGCATTGCTGCCCCTTCCCCAGCATGGCGGCAGCGGATGAGCCCAGACAATCCCCCCAAATCCTCCTCTCCAACCCTTCCATCACCCCTCTGCAGCAACCCCACTCCCCTCTGGCCCCGTCCCTGCTGTTTCCCCACTCCCCAGCTCACGTGGGCAGTCGCACCCCTGCGTGTGCCCCCCACAAACACAACAGGACCCCACAAGCAGCGAATATCCACAGGGAAGACATTCAAGGCAAGCGCCTATTTCATAGACATGGGGGAGGATCCTGCAGCGGCATCGCCGGGAGCTGCCGGATAAAGGAAGCATCCAAAATAGCTGCTCTTAATTATATCCCTGCTAACGAGCGCCACACAAACAACGGGCACTGCACGAGGAGCCCTGGCATGGGGGTGTCTTATTCCTCACTGCGAGGATGGGGTCCCCAAGGCGGCATGTGCCATCGGGGGGACCCCACTGTGGCAGCCACAGCAGCCCTGGCTGGGTCTGGTGATGACGGTGACATCGGGGAGCTGGTCCTGACAGGGAAAAGCTTGTTCTCCTGCAGCCAAGGTCGTGTCAGGCGCTGAGGCCGGCGCGATGCTCAGATGCTAATGAAGCCGTTATCATCTTCCGATCGATCTGGACTGTATAAATAATGCACCGGGAAGCTCCTTGTACAGGGAGAGGGATTGCCTGGGGCTAAGAGGTGGCTGGGACGGGATGGAGCCGCTGCAGAGCAGTACACAGCACAGCTGGATAACTGCTGCCCACCACAGCTGGACAGACATCTCTCACCACAGCTGGACACCCCAGTGTCCATCACAGCTGGATGTCCACTGCCCATCACAGCTGGACAACCCAGTGTCCACCACGGCTGGATATCCACTGACCATCACAGCTGGACATACGCCTCTCACCACAGCTGGACCTCCCCGTGTCCACCACAGCTGGATAACAACTGCCCATCACTACTGGACACCCTGGTGCCCATCACAGCTGCACACCCACAGCTGTGTGCCCCGCTGCCCATCTCCAGCCATTCCCCAAATCCCAAGGCACTTTTGGGGGATGCCACCCACGTGCCCAGCACAGGTACAGGGGCTCCGGATGCCCATCCCCGGCAGAGCCTTCTCCAGGGAGTGGCGAAATCTGCACTGGAGGCTGGCTGGGCTCTGGCAGCCTGAGTCACCGCGCAGCGCTGTCCCCTGGGGCTGCAGGAAGCAGCTTAAATGCAGCTTTCAAGAGGCAGCAGGGACTCCACTGTGATGCTTTTATTTTTACAAAAAGGAAACTTTTCAGTCCCTTGGGCTGGTGTGGGGCTGGCCCTGTGGGCTGCCTGGGCAGGTGGAGACAGGGGACACGGATGTACCCTGGGCAGAGCCGACCCACCAGGGCTGGAGCTGGCCAGGGGACCCAGCACCCACCAGCAGCTCCTGTGGAGATCCCCACTCTCTCCCTGTATTCCCAAGTCGTATCCTCACCTGACCTTTGCCGTGTGGTACTGTGGAGCCAGGCCAAGCCACGCCGCGTCAGCCGGACCCCTTTGGGGCAGTCCCAGCCCCCCCAGCCCCCCGAGTAGCACACGGGGCTCTGCTGAGCAGGGGCTCCCTGCTGACTCGGCCCAGGGATGCAGGCAAGCGGCAGCAGGGACGGCAGGAGCTCGCTCAGCGCAGGGATGTGCTGCCTCTGCCCCTCGGCTGGGACATGAGGTGTCGTGCTCGGCTCCGTGGGACCAGCACCGAGCGCCGCAGCTGCCCGCCGTGCCCGGTGCCAGCCGCACGCCCACACTCGTCTCTGCGGAAAGGAATGTTGGTGTCGCTTACAGGGAGCCCTAATTGCCAGCCTGTGGCAAACAGGTAATTTTCAGTAATCACCCTGGCTGGAAGGAGCTGCTGCTGGCACAGTGAGGCTGGCATAGCAGGGATGGGGACGTGGCTGCTCAGGGCCACTGTCACCTGTGTCTGCCCGTCCATCCATTCAAGCACGGCTGGCACTGCACCTCCTTGGGACACAGGAGCAGACGGAGGTGGATACGCACAACTCACCTCCATCCTGGGGCAGAGACCATCCTGCCCGGCCCCATCCTCATCCTCATCCTCATCCTCATCCTCATCCTCATCCTCATCCTCATCCTCATCCTCATCCTCATCCTCATCCTCATCCTCATCCTCATCCTCATCCTCATCCTCCCCAGCTCCTCCCCTTCCTCCCCCCCTCTACGGGGCCAGGGATCCCTGGGAGGATGGACCCTGTCCATGCTGGCTGCAGGGCAGGACCAGGAGCTTCGTGCACCTTAAAGCATCATTAACCAAGACACGGCGGTGATCACTGGCCTCCCATGAACCCGGAGTGGTGCAGCAGCACTGGGAAGTGGTGGGAGCTGCCGGTGTGCCCTGAGCATGTGCACATGTGTGCACATCTGTGTGCAGGCGGCCCAGACCAGCTCCCGGTGTGCCCTGAGCGTGTGCACATCTGTGCACATCTGTGTGCAGGCGGCCCAGATCCATCAGAGGCGGCGGGCGATGCTGCAGCGCCGGCTCCGAGCTCCCGGCCATGCGCAGCAAAACGGGCCCCGGGCTCTGTTTCAGACGTGATGCCTTCAGAGCCATCGTTTGTCCTCATCCACGGCCGGTGCACCGTGCCCACCTTCTGCTTCATGCTCCCGTCCCTGGGGAGGGGCAGGACGGGCACAGGCGTGGGCAGCCCAGCGGTGTGCCAGTGACCATCGGGGTGGGTGGACGGCGGAGATGTGCCGCCAGGGGATGCCGTGCATCATCCAGGAGCACAGGGAGCGCGGCCGGAGGCCTCACGCTTCTCCCGGTGGGCTGGCAGCGTTGCAGGGGAGACGCAGGGCTTGCAGGACCCGTCCCACTGTCCCCAGTGGTCCCCAGTGTCCCCAGTGTCCCCCGTGTGCCCAGTGTCCCCAGTGTGCCCAGTGTCCCCAGTGTGCCCAGTGTCCCCAGCACGGCGGGCACAGGAAGGGGGCTGGCAGGGGCGGTGCAGGGCGAGCAGGGCCGAGACTGAGGCAGACGCTGAGCGCACACAGGGAGCGGAGCTGCTGCGGAGCTNGCGGAGCGGCGGGGGTGGGGGGCCCCCCCCTGCCGTAAACAGCCCAGCTGCAATGCAGGAGCCGGGCAGCCGCTGCTTTGTCTCTGCTCCAGCGGCTCCCGCGGCCGCGGGCCGGGAACCCGCGGGGCCTCTCGAGGAGGCGGCGCGGGGCTCCGGCAGCCACATCTGGAAGGGATCAGCGGCTGCTGCCGCCACGAGCCGGCCGTGCCCAGGGCCCGGCCCCACGCCCGGCCGGGCAGGAGGCAGCGCCGGCGTGGGCAGCGGAGAGGCCGCGGGCGCACGGGGCGGAGGCGAACGGGCACACGGCGCACACGCGTTCACATGGATGCACAGAGGCACGCAGCACACGGATGCACAGGGGCTGAGGCACGCGCACGGATGCACGCGTGCACAGGGATGCAGAGGGGCACACGCGGGCACACGGGAGGAGCACCCAGCCACCCGAGCTCCAAGAAGTAGAGCCTGTGGTGGCTGCTTGGGCACCATCTCACCATCAGCTGACACAGACCGTGGCAGGGCACAGCACTGGGGTCCCTTCATCCTGCTGCTCCCCGGGGCACCCCAGCCCCACAGCCACCTCCATCTGCTCAGCGCTCTCCAGGCGGCCGGCAGTGACCTTGGTGGGGACACCCAAGGAGACCCGGGCAGAGCTGGCACTCCCAGCCAGCCACTCTCCCACGCCCTCCCAGCACCGTGCTGCCCCACCGGATGGCTCGTGCCAGCACCGGTACCCATCCATCAGCGGAGCAGTCCCGGCAGCACAGGGCTGTCAGGCCCAGCCGAGGCCAGCTCTGCATCCCAGCTTCCCATTTCTCAGGCTGATTGCTCCTGTCGCTGCAGAGCCCAGCATTAAACACCTCATTTTCTACTCCGGTATTGAGTTGGAAAATACTATTAACATTTCATTAGAGCTTAAAGATCCCTCTCAGCCCAGCAGGACGAGCCAGCCCGCGGGTGGCATCACTCCTGTGCCGGGTGGGCTGCACTGGCCCTGTCCCTCCTGGAAGAGGAGAACCAGGAGGGCAAGTCCCACGTGCCCCAGATGTGGGACAGAATGGTGAGCCAGGGCAGAGGTGACATCAGCATTGCACACTGGCTCACTGACCTGCTGGGCATGGCCCACCCTTGCAGCACACTTGGCCAGGGACAGGACATAAAGCAGTGACAGAACAACAGTGTCCACGCAGGCACTGCTGAGTTTGGCTTCCCAGCACCTCTCCCTCACTGGAAGGGAAGCCTGGCTCGGCAGGACCAGCACCAGTCATTAAATATCAGCAAATTTGTTCTCCAACATTCTCCCAACAGTGCTGAGCACCATTCCCAGCACACACCACCCAGCACCAGCACCAGGACAGACAGCGCTGTGGGAAACAACCTCAGGTATCACCCAAGGGCTGGGCCCTTCCCTCCAGCACTCACCCCACCAGCACTGCCACAGCTCCCACCTGCCTGAGCCCAGGAATGTGTTCACTGAGCACCCACCACTGCTCTGGGACCCACCCGGGCCCTGGCACAGCACCACGGAGCTGCCATCCCCAGGCACTGCTGCTGCAGCTGCTGCAGACACCTGGGGAGTGGGAAGGGGCTGGGGGCACCTGGGCACACTGAGATGGGCAGGGGTCTGATGGCAGCCATTCCCAGCAGCTGGAAGGGGAAGGAAGGGTTAAATGGAGTGCAGAGAGGAGCCAGACGCCAGCCTGGCTACTGGAAACCACGATGGGCTGGCAGCCACTGGGACGGCTGTGGAGAGAAGCTCAGGGCACCCGCAGCACTCAGAGCTGCTCACCACCAGCACTGTCACCCTTGGGTGCAGCCTGGCCCTGCCGCGTCCCCCACAGTGTCACCCCCCAGCACAGGGGCAGCAAGGTCCTCGTGCAGCAAACAGCCAGAGCTGGCAGCCGTGGGAGAGCCCCGCACGAGGGGCTGCCAAAGGGCTGCTTGGTGTCAAGCCAGGTGAATTTGGGACTGCTGAGAGAAAATCCAGGCCAGTGAGGGAGCTGGGAACGGAGCCGCCGGCCCGCGGCCGTGCTGCTCCTCGATGGCAGTGGCCGACAGTCCCGGGTCCCAGAGCCTTCCTGGTGGGCAGGGACCCTGCGGCCAGCCTGGACACGGGGGCTCTGCTGGGGGCAGGGGGGCACGGGAGGGTTTGCACGCGCAACTTGGCCCAACCACAGAGGCAAGAAATGTAAAATAATGAGAAGTCACCCCAGGCTGAGCAATCGTGCCCCTCTGGGAGGAAACTTGGCACACACCAGCCCACGCCCGCCTGCCAAGTCCTGCTGGGAGCGAGGCTTCACACGCGGGCTGGAAACCCCAAGAAGTTTATGAGGGACCCGCTGACACGTGGATGAGTCGGGCAGCAGCCGGAGCTGCCGGGCCCTGACAGGACCCTGCCTGTCAGCAGTGCTCGGAGCACGGCCCCTGCCTGGGACACACCTGGGATGCACCAGCATCTCCCCTCGCTGGCATCACCCGCCTGTCCCAGCCCATCCCCTTGGCATTCCGCCCCTTCATCCCTGCCAAGGGGGTGGGGGGAGGCGTGGGAGCAGTGCCTGGCCACGCGATGGGGGATGCACGGGGGCCCAGCAGCTCTTTGGCCAGGCAGCCACAGGATCTGGCCCCTTCCCCTTCACCCTCTCCAGATGTCCTGCCCAGCACTGATGGCTCCAGAGGCCAGCAGCACCCAGGGGCTCCAGCATTCCAGTGAGCATCATCTGCTCATCTCTGCCTGGGTTTCTCTGTCAGCAAGGAGGTTCTGCCCAGTGCCCGTGTCCAGGGAGCAGCAGCAGGAGCCATCGGGGGTGGCTGCCTCCCAGGGAAGGCTCCTGCTTTCCCAGAGGGCCGGGGGAGCCGGGCAGCTCCAGCGGCTGCCGGCCACGTGTGCCCTGGGCACTGCACCACAATTGGATTTGCATCTGCCCTGCCTTTTACTGCATGGAAATTGAATTGTAAAATGTCAAAGACATTTCCTAACTGCGCCATATTAGCCCGGTTTTATTAAATACTGTTATCAGAGCAGATTATGAATGCAATCAAATGCAGGCAAGAAAACCCAGAATTAACTGGCCACTGTGCAGGAGGACACACCAGAGGGCAGGAGGCAGCTGGTGAGGCCCTGCCCAGAGCCCATGGCCCCAGGCGCTTTGGCTCTGCTTCCCACTGTCCCCAAATCCTGGAGCACTGGTGAAGGAACATCCCCACCCAGCCAGTACAGCTCCACTCACATCCTCACATCCCAGGATGGCTCCCCAGGGACAGCAGGACCCTGGGAGTTCTCACTGAGCTTTGAGGTCCCTTCCCAGGCAGGGCAGGACCTACACCCTGCACATGGCAGCAGGGCCAGGACGGATGGGACAAGCCCTGAGATGCCAGAGCTGCTGCTGGTGACATGCAGGGCAGGATGCAGAGCCCTGCACAAGTGGCAGTGCAGGAATGGGGCTCTCCTGCCTAGAGTGGGGCACACCGAGAGCTGCTCAGGCCTCAGCACCAGCACCCCAGGCAGCGGGGCCAGGCTGGGCTGGGTTACCCAGGGTTACCCTGATGTGGCAGGACACAGGGGATGCAGAGCTCCGTGCCCAGCTCCTGATCCCAGCCAGGCAGCGTGGCTACCCCAGCCCCGGGTGTCCCCTAGTGAGGCACCCAGAGCTCAAACAGCACAGCAGGACATGAGTCCTGATGGCAACCTGGGGGACCAGGATGACGCTGAGGACCAGGCATGGGGTGGGCAGCACAGTCCCAAAGGACAAGCCCTGGATTCCACCCACACAGCCAGTTCCTGCCATGCCGGGCGCTTGTCCTGGCACTGCAGGCCCACGTGCTGGGACATCTCCTTGGCCACATGAAGCTGCCGTGTGTGGAAGTGCTTTACAGAGCCCCCCAAACTGGCTGGAGGAGAAACTGGAGTAGAGGATCCAACCCTTGGCTCGAGGTCCCACACTCAGCACCGGCAGCACCCCACAGGAGCCATTTCCAACGTGGACGAGCCGCTGGCAGCACCGGCCACACGGGGAAGGAGCCAGCTCACTCCAACGCTCCACAGCCAAGGAACTGTGGATCCTCTGCACGGCACGGCCCATCTCCCACCGCCCGAAGCCCTGCATGCCCAGGACAGGGATGGCACGGTAGCCATGGGTGTCCCTGGAGACACCCCATGGTCCCATCCCATCCCACGGCACTGGAGCCGAGGGGAAAACGCCAAGTCACCACATTTCTTCGAGGTAGCACCGAGAAGGAGGGGACAGGGAGGGAAACAGTTTGCTGCCAAATCCCTGCATCTGATTTGCGCAACTTTCAGACAACCTCATCAATTATGGATGCCCGGGAAGCAGGCGCGGTGTGCGCTGCGGCCGGCCCAGGCCCCCGAACCCACACTCACACCAAACGGGGCCCCATGTCACCATAGCAACCCGCGCTAATTCACGCAAGGATTTTTAAAATCTCATTTATTAAACCCCACATGAATAGGATATTATCCAGATAACAGAGCTAAGTTACAAATCTTGCTGGTGCCGCGCAGCGCGGGGAGCGCCGCAGGCATGCGTGGGACCGGAACTTGGAGGGGACGTGGGGACACCACGGCGGGGGGACAGCCCTGCTCGGTGCTCTCCCACTCCATGCAGCACTCCAGCCCCGCTGCCATGGCCAGAGGCACTTGTGCACCCCAGGCTGGGAGCGTGGCACCCACTGCCACACACGTGGCACCCGCTGCCACACGGGAGAGTTGGGTCTGGTGGGCAGATGGCCCCAGATGAGCCTGGCACTGGCACTGGTGGGTCCAGGGAGCTGGAGATGGGCAGCCCAGCAAGGGAATGGGGTGAGCATCCAACCCCAACACCAGGCTCAGCCCCACTGGGTGTCCCTTGTCCCTAACCTGTGATCCTGGCACAGGGAGCACTGCTGGCCCCCGTGGCCATCCTGCCTGGTATCCAGGGGGCTCAGCTGTGGGACATGCAGCAGAGGACTGGGAAGGACAGGGATGCAGGAGAAGGTGGTGGCACTCAGGCACCTCTGGTTGTTGCCACAGCAATGCCAGCTGTGTGCCCAGGACAGCAGGGACTGGAGAGGGGTGCGTGGGGACACTGCTGGGCACAGGCCAGGCGTTGTCCCCATACCCACACGATGCCCCAAGAGGCCACGGCAGCAGCAGCATCTGGAGTGGGTTGGGATGAAGTGGGCTCTGAACTGGAGCTTCTTCTTGCCCTGCACAGTCCCTCAGCAGTGACAGCAACTATGCCACTGGGGACATGGGGGACACCATGCCAGCCCTGCATGGCACGAGGAAACACATGCTGGCCCCATGTGGCACCGTGGACACGGTGGATGCAACACCAGAGCAGGGACATGGGGAATGCCATGCCAACCCTGCCCAGCAGCAGGACATGGGACACCACGCTGGCCCTGCTTGGCCAGAAACAGCCCTGCATGACCAGGGACAGGGGACACCTCACCAGTCCTGCACAGCTCCAGGGAGAGGGGGGTGCCCACATTTGGGGAGTGCCGGTCCTGCAGAGAGGGACAGTGGGGGCAGCAATGGAGGGACTGTGTGTCCAGTGACCCAGAGCCACACGAGCGCTCCCCGTGGCCCCTGTCCGTACCCAGGGACAGTCCCCGGCCGCCCAGCTCATCCCCGGCACCAGGCCTGAAACCTGCGGCTGCATCAGCACCATGAATTATTCAGTCCCGGGCGGAACGCCTCGACGGAGTTACATCCTACAGCGAGTAGATACTCATGGAGCTACACACACGTACACCCGGAGACGCACACGCACAGCCACACGCACGCCCCCGCAGCCTCACACCTGGCCACGCACCCGCGGCGCTCCCGCGGAGCCGTGCACAGCCAGCCGCAGGGATGCACCGGGAGATACCCGCGGAGCGACATCCAAACACCCCCTCACCGAGAAACACCAACAGCCCAGCCAAACACACAGATGCCAGGGTACACACGGCCACGCAAACACCCCACGCACCCAAACACAGCCGCACACGCGCCCGCGGCAGCGCGGACACACGCAGAGGTGTGCGGGCAGCGAGCCCCGGCGCTCACCCGCGCGGGCCGGGCACACTCGCTGCACGCACACGCA
>VZSE01010704.1:0-14852 GCA_013398275.1 Promerops cafer | reverse complement strand
TTGTCCTGTTTTGGCTTCAAGGACCACCCAAAATACCAACATTCCCTCCTGTCCCGTTTTTTTTTTTGGGCTCCCCAGCAGCCCAGGACACCCATTTTTAGCAGGGCCGTGTATAAAAGGAACACCTACCCTACAATTTGATTGAAATACTTCCTGTAGCCATCTAAAGTTTCGTGCTGCAACACAAGAGAGAGGGAGCAGAGGTTAAAACCCAGGTGGCCGAGGGTGCTGGGGGATTTTAGGGATGGGGCACGGGGCAGCAGGAGCCCAGGGATGACATTCCAGGACAGACTGACCATGTTGGAGGGAGGCTGCAGCACCAGCCGCGCTTGTTTTCTCCTCTGCTTCCTGTAGTAGCTCTCAAAGGTCTCGCGGGCTCCCTGGAAAACAGGAAAGGGTCATTCCAGTCTTTGGGAATTGCAGGAAGAGGTCACTTGGAAGATAAACCATGGAATTGCTGAGGTTGGAAAAGCCCTCTGAGATCAGTGAGTCCATGCCCAGCAGCACTGCCCCACGTCCCCAAGTGCCACGTCCACAGGGCTTCCAAATTCCTCAGGGATGGGGACTCCAAACCCACCTGGGCACTTCCAGTGCCTGAGCCCCCTTTCCATGGGGAAATTCCTGCTGGTGTCCCCCCTGAGCTCCCCAGGCCCAGCCTGAGGCCGTTCCCTCTGCTCCTGTCCCTGTTCCCTGGAGCAGAGCCCGACCCCCCGGCTGTCCCCTCCTGGCAGGGACTTGTGCAGAGCCACAAGGGCCCCCTGAGCCTCCTTTTCTCCAGGCTGAGCCCCTTCCCAGCTCCCTCAGGAACTCTCCAGCCCCTTCCCAGCTCTGTTCCCTGCCCTGGACTCTCTCCAGCCCCTCCAGGGCTCTCCAGAGCTGCCCCAGCACTGGAGCTGCCCCAGCAGTGCCAGCACAGGGGACAAGGGCAGGGCAGGACAAGTTCCCAGAGAGGTTCTGGAGTCTTGGAGGTTTTCAACACAGGATGGGATAAAGCCCTGAACAGCCTGGGCTGATTTCAGAGCTGCTTCCATGCAACCATGGAATGGTTTGGGTGGGAAGGGACCTTAAATCCCATCCAGTGTCACCCATCCATGGCAGGGACACCTCCCACTGTCCCAGGTGCTCCCAGCCCCGATGTCCAACCTGGCCCTGCTGCCACCCCGGTGCTGGGACATTCAATGTCCAACCTTGTGCTCCTCCAGCACAAACATGGAGCTTTCCTCCAAAATTCCATTCAAGTATCAGAGTAGGAGGAGTTTATCTGGAAATGCTGAGTCCAAGCCCGACTGCTCAGGTGCAGGAACCTTCCAAGTCCTGCTCCCGGCGCCGCTGTGCAGAGATGAGCTCCAGAGGGATGGGCCCAGCTGCTTTCTGGACCATATTTTGGACAAATATTGGATTTCTTGATCCACGAAACGACTGATGATGGTGTCAGCAAAGAGAAAGAGCAGCCAAAAGACACCAAAGCCACAAACAGGGGGAATTAAAGGCCAGGTTGGACAGGGCTTGGAGCAGCCTGGGATAGTTGAAGATTCCTTACCCGTGGATGGGCTTTAAAGGTCTGTCCAACCAAGCCCTGCTGGGATTCTGTGAACTCCAGGATGTGTTTGTGTGGGGTAGAGCACTTCACGAGAGCACTCCGTAGCACTGGGAGAAACAAACTCTGGAGCTCATTTTCCCCAGCTTGGCTGCGGCTCTGAGAGTCCAGAGGATCTCCATCCCAACAGCTGAACCCCTTCCATGGGCATCACCCCCGGGCTGGGCTCTGAGCAGCCCCTCTGGGGTGATTTTTGCACCAAACCTGAGCATCCCAATCCCGGGGATCCTCAGAACCCAAGGATCTGCTGAGTGCTCCAACGCTCGCCCCGGCCCCTGGGCCACCCAGCCCTGGATGTTTCATCCCTGCCCATCCTCCCTCCTCCACGCCCGCCCTGTTTTCTGTCTGAAATTGGATCACAAACATCTCAGGGAAGGGACAACGTCTTGCTTTGAACTGTTGGGAGCCAAAAGAGAGGGAGGGGAAAAAAAAAAAAAAAAAACAAAAACCAACAAAACAACAAAAAACCAACCCAACTCCACCTCATTTAGAATTCACAAAACAAACAACATGCAACAACAAATATCACCTGAGCGAGGCACCAGCTGTCAACCTGCTCCTCTCCAGAAAATAAATTAATTAAAAGCAAAACCTGATGGTAATTTAATGATTCTCCAGCTGTTGTGGCATTATACAACCAGGCTGCCTCGGGATGCCCTCAGCTGCCAGGGGCTCCTGAGGAGCCATAGCCTGACTTGCTCCTTGTTTTTTCCAAGTGCAGCTCCAGGCTCCGGCAGGAATCAGCCCAGGGATGTGCCCAGAGCTCTCCCACCTCATTCTACCCTTCCCAAAGGTGTCAAAATCCATCCAAAACCCCTTTGTGTGTGCTCAAATCCATCCAATAAACCTTCTAAGGTCCTAAAATACATCTAAGAAACATTTTTAGGTGCTCAAATCAATGTCCAAAACCTCCCCCAAAACCTTCTAAGGTCCTAAAATCCATCCCCAAAACCTTCTTAGGTCCTCAAATCCTTCCCTAAAACCTTCTTAGGTGCTCAAATCCACCCCCAAAACCTTCTTAGGTGCTCAAATCCATCCCCAAAACCTTCTTAGGTCCTAAAATCCATCCCCAAAACCTTCTTAGGTCCTAAAATCCATCCCCAAAATCTTCTTAGGTGCTCAAATCCATCCCCAAAACCTTCTTAGGTCCTAAAATCCATCTCCAAAACCTTCTTAGGTGCTCAAATCCATCCCCAAAATATTCTTAGGTGCTAAAATCCATCTCCAAAACCTTCTAAGGTCCTAAAATCCTTCCCTAAAACCTTCTTAGGTGTTCAAATCCATCCCCAAAACCTTCTTAGGTCCTAAAATCCATCCCCAAAACCTTCTTAGGTCCTAAAATCCACCCCCAAAACCTTCTTAGGTCCTAAAATCCATCTCCAAAACCTTCTTAGATGTCCAAATCCATCTCCAAAACCTTCTTAGGTCCTAAAATCCATCCCCAAAATATTCTTAGGTGCTCAAATCCATCTCCAAAACCTTCTTAGGTGCTCAAATCCATCTCCAAAACCTCCTTGCCACTGTGCAGGTGCGCTGCAAAGGAATGTGGACATTTTTAAGGTGGATTTTGTCCTTGAATTCTGCATTTTGTCCTGGCCGAGTCTCAGGGGAGCTCAGGGTGAG
Source organism: Promerops cafer (assembly GCA_013398275.1). Taxonomy (NCBI): domain Eukaryota; kingdom Metazoa; phylum Chordata; class Aves; order Passeriformes; family Nectariniidae; genus Promerops; species Promerops cafer. The sequence goes on along the minus strand of VZSE01010704.1, from coordinate 11,632 downwards.
CAGCTCCCGACCCACGCTGGGCACATCCAGCCACCCTGGCAAATCTGGATCACAAATCCCAGCTCTTCCCCTGGAATCAGGTTCAGGATCAACTTGAATCTACGAGAAATCTGATATTTTAGGAGAGATTTTAGGAAAGGAACCTGTGAACCAACATTTCCCCGGCAGGTCTTCCCAGCACTGCCAAAAGCTGCTCCCCCCAGGAACGGGAAGGATCCCGGGGCAGAAATTGGGGATCTACAGGTGAGACCCAGGAAGAGGAGGATTATCACAGGTTCCATCAAGCCAAGAGATGAAATCGGGTGAGGCCTGAAGTTAAGAAGTGATAAATTCCGAGCAGGGAGCAGTGACCTCCCTTTGAGCCCCTCTGCAAGGCCTCAAGTTGGTGATTCTCAGGATCCTGGTGTTGTCCATCTCCTCTCCACCACAGGAAAACCAAGGAAAAATGGATTGTCCCACTCCCACCCCACCACTGAGGGGACCAAACTAAAGGGATTTATTAAATTCTGCTGGGCCTTGGCTCTCCAAACCTCCACAAGCAGCACAACCCCCCTGATCATCTCCATCCTCACCAAACCAGCCCTGGTGGCATCACCGACACCTTGGAATGAAGCCACTCGTTCAGCTGGAGGGAATTGATTAAATAATTGAATTTTGGGGGCAATTTAGAACCGAAGGTGGTTTTTTAACCATTCCTTTAATAAATGAACGTGTGGCACCATCAAAGGCAGGAGCACAGCGAGGCTGAGCCACCAGCAGCGGCAGCACCATGGCTGGACACCCACACCAAACACCTCGTTCATGGTGCAACATCCCCTGGAAATTAATGAGTAATTAATTCATCACTCAACTCGCAGAAGCTGCCATTTCCCCGATATTTTGTGGTGGTCTCAAGGACTCGTTGGACACTCTGAGAACAGGAGGCCTCAGACCAATTTTAAGAGCAGATTTTGGAGGTTTCTGCTGAGACTGCACCGAGTCCAGGCAGAGCTGGGATCACTCCCTCATCCTGCAGCTCCAGGACCCTGCCTGTTCATGCTCCTCCACACTTTCCCTCAGGAAAGGAAGGACAAGGAGCCATCCCACACCTGGCTGCACTTCCAGAGTCCCACCATGGCCGTGCCCTACCCCATTCCACAGAATTCCAGACTGGTTTGGGTGGGAAAGGACCTGAACGATCACCTCATTCCACCCCCATCCATGGCAGGGACACCTCCCACTGTCCCAGCTGGATCCAGCCTGGCCTGGGACACTGCCAGGGATCCAGGGAAATCTGGGAATTCCATCCAGCCCCTCGCCACCCTCCCAGCCAGCAATTCCTTCCCAAGATCCCAGCCCAATCTCCCCTTGCCCAGTGGGAGCCATTCCCTGGCTCCTGTCCCTCCAGGCCTTGTCCCCAGTCCCTCTCCAGCTCTCCTGGAGCCCCTTCAGGCCCTGCAAGGGGCTCTGAGCTCTCCCTGGAGCCTTCCCTTCTCCAGGGGAACATTCCAAGCTCTCCCAGCCTGGCTCCAGAGCAGAGGGGCTCCAGCCCTGCAGCAGCTCCGGGGTCTCCTCTGGGCTCTCTCCAGCAGCTCCCCACCATTCCCATGGGGAATTTTCCCCACCAGCTCCTTGGGAGCACCACAGGATGGGGGAGCTCCCCAGGTCCTGGGGGTCAGGGAAGCACAGGATCCAAAATTCCCAACCCCACTCAGCTCCTTCCCCTCAGGGACAAACCCCAGGCCGGGTCTCCATCCCTGTTTTACCGACGGCTCTGAGGAAGGTGAAGCACCTGCACCGGCTTCACCACAGCCTCTGAAAGTTAAAATTACTTTGGAATCTCTTCCAGAGGAAAAACGTCTTTTCCACAGGCAGGAGAAGCAGAAGTGATCAGAGCTGGGCTGGAGGTGCCACAGGAAGGCCCCACAACAACCTGACTCCCACCCTTGGCTGGATTCTCCTCAGCCTCGGAAGGTTTTGGATGCCACCTCCTCCTTCCAGCCCAACAAAGAGAACTGCAGCAGAAGGGAAGGAGCAGCAAAAGCCTTTGAAACCATTCCCAAAAAATAAAAAATCAGAGAATCCTATTCACATTTTAGCAGTTTCCTGAAAATTTATGGCCCAGGGACCTGCCAGCGTGACCAAACCCATCCCCTCACGGCACTGCTCCCTGGGTTCTCTTTCCTGAGCCATTTTTGGCTGCCCCAGGAACCAGGGGCTCTCTCACAAGAGGTTCCTCCAACAAAAAACTCGTCCTCCCCACAACCCCTCTCGTGACCCTGGTCCCATTTTTCATCCTCCCAGCTCCATGCCTTTCTCCTAAGTGCATTCCTCCCTCATCTCCCCAGATATTCCCATTGCTCCCCCATTACATTCTCCTCAAAATGGAAAATATTTCTTCCTCTTCGTGGCAGTTTGAGCTCAGACCACCCAGTTTCCCACATTTGATCTGTTTAGGACTATTCAGCTTCTCAGGTCTCCAGATTATCCATTACTCCTCTGAATTCCATGCCTGAATCCTGTTTTCCTCTGGATAAAAAACCCAAAAAAGCAAAAAACCAAATGAACACATCAACCAGACCAAGAATATTGCAGAGCCAACCAGGAGATTCTGAACCTTCTGGGCTCCCCAGCTGAAACTCCAGGTGGGATTTGTGTTTTAGGGCTGCTCTTCTCTCACAGTTTGAGGGAGAGAACAAGAGGAAACGGCCTCTTGGGCAAGTTTAGGTTGGACATTTGGGAAAATTCCTTCATGGGAAAGGGTGGTCAAGCACTGGAAGTGCCCAGGGAGGTTTGGAGTCCCCATCCCTGGAGGGGTTTAACAGCCCCGCGGATGTGGCACTTGGGGACACGGTCAGTGGTGGCCCTGGAACAGCTGGATTCAATCCTAGAGGGCTTTTCCAACCTCAGCCGTTCCACGGAACCCAGCACTGCTGCTGGGCAGAGGAGCTGCTCCTTTTCCATCCAGTTTTAACTCCAGTTTCACCCAGCTCTCAACCCCTCTGAGGGAGCAGAGGAATCCAAAGCCGCGCTCCCAAAGTACCCATTCCTTGTAATCACCGGTCCAGGAAAAACCCTCAATAACGCCTCATATTTGTAAAATTACCGGGCAGAACTCTCCTGCCCAAATTAGCCCCGGAGTTCACAGAGTTGGCAGGGAGAGGGGGATAATTATGAGCGGGGATGAACACCACAGAAGGGAAAACAGAGGATAATCACAAGAAAGCAAAAACAGCAGCTGAACAAACCCAAAAACGTTTCGGGATTCGGGAGCAGCGCGGAGCTGAGAGCCAAGCGGGCTGGGATTACACCAGGAAAAATGTGCTCCTGGTTTTATTCTCCAGGAATAATTAAAATGCCCAGGGAAATGGGATTTTCAGAATCCGGATGACAACGGTTTGGAGCACAGTTTCTCCTCAGCTGGCAGCAGAAATGCACCTTGTGCACTTCACGTTATTTCCGACCTGGATAACACAGGGTACCCATAACCCAGCATTCCCGTGGGATGTCACTGCCTGAGCCACCCCAAACCCTTCCCGTTTGGAACATCATTAATCATTCCCTAAAAATCAGTGAATCCTCCGAGCTCTGCCATTAAAATCCCATCACAACGACAGCAAGGAAGGGGACGTGCTACAAGATCTGCTGAGAAGGTTCCTCCTGGGAAAACCCAGGTCGTGCCAGTTTGTTGTGTGTGGATCTATTGACACCAGGGAAATAAATCCACAGAATCCATGGGACACAGCCCAAATTCACCAGAACAGCCCAATTTTACATCCACTGGAGAAGGTTTTTGTACCCCCCCCACCACCCACAGAGCAGCTCAGCCCCATCACTGCAGCTCTGGTTTAAATAATCAGAGATGAACCCGGCTTTAATTCTGTGCTTGGAGAATCCTAAACCCAGCACCCACCTGCATTTATCAATGCAACACCACTAAAATCATGGAATCGTGGATGGTTTGGGGTTGGAAGGACCTTAAAGCCCACCCCTGTCCATGGCAGGGACACCTCCCACTGTCCCAGTTCCTCCAAGCCCCAGTGTCCAACCTGGCCTGGGACAACCAGTAAAGCTTTCCATGGGGCCCACAAAACATGGGATTGGGAATAACAGGAATTCTGGGACCTGCTCCCTCCACGTCTTCACCACAGACCTGCAGGAGCACTGGACAAAGTCTCTCCACTTTGCAGATGTCCCCAAATTCAGTGAAAACTTGACAGACTCAAGGCAGGGCCAACACCTGGAGAGGTCTGGGCAGGCTGGGGGAACAGCCCAACATGGTGACATCCAAAAGGACAAATTCCAAACGTTGCTCATGGAAAGGGAGAAGCCCTGAACCGCTCACAAACTGGGCACCACTGGTTTGGGAGTTCCTCTGTGGATAAAGTGAATCCTCTGAGCTCTTCCATTAAAATCCCATTTTGGGAATTTTGGGTGGACAGGAAGTTTTTCCACAAGGAGGACAATAAAAATCCCTGAGATTGGCTGGAGCAAGGTGCTGATAACACCAAGGTGTGGGGTTTGATCCCTGGATAATTCCCTCCAGAGCTGGACCCTGGTGAGTCCCAGCTCAGAACATCCCGTGATTCCACGGAGCAGCAGAAAGAATTCCCAAAGCTGGATCCGAATCGCCATCCCTGGAACCCTTCCAGGCCAGGCTGGACAAATCCCTGAGGAACCTGGTTTGATCTCCCAGCTCTGGGCAGGAGGTTGGATTGGAGCCCTCCCGAGGTCCCTTCCCACCCGGGCTGCACAGAGCTCTGGATCCTCTGAGTACCCTGCCCACCAGTCATCTGCCAGCCTGGGCTCCAAGTGCCCTGACCACCAACCCTCTCCCACCTTCTGGGAGGAGGAAAGGCTGGATTCGGGGCCAAAATCCCATTTCTGGGGGGTTTTAGTCACGGTTCAGGCAATTCCAGTCTCATTCCAACAAAAATCAGGATTTCCTTCCCCTCACATGGTGAGCAGAGCTCTGGGCTGTGTCACCCTCACCTGCCTGAGACAGGCCCAGCTCAGGGCTCCATTTTAATTTGCCTGCAAGTGCCAAACACCACATTCATGCTAAAAACCCACTCAGCCCAACCTGGATCCCATCTCTAGTCCCTCCTCATAACCCTGGAATTCCATGGAAATACCCCAAACCCAACCCCAATTGCTCAACAGCTCAGCGCAGCAGCTTGCATGAGACAGATCTTACCAAAAAGCAGCACAGAAGCTTTAAAACCTTACAAATCACCTTTTTTTTTTTTACCCCAAAATCATCTGAAACAGGCAGGGGGTTTTTTTTAGGGTCCAGCACTTCACCAAACACCAGGAGCTTCCCACCAGTGAGGAAGGAGCTGCCAAGAAAAGCAGCTCAGAAAAATCATCCTGACATGCCCCGGAGATGTGTGCAGATAAGAGAACCCCGGTAGCCACTAATGAGGCACAAAGAGTCCGACTCCCGAGCAGATGCTCCGCTTGGAAAACGTAAATATTCCCAACAAATCTCACGGAGCACATGGATGCAGGTGGCTCGGCAGGGAAAGCTGGGATCAAAAAGGAGGCTCCTGTTTGTTGACTGTAAACACCCCCTCGATACCGAAAACACGGAGATGAAGTGGAGCAGGAATTGCGTGGGGGGAAGAGAGAGTGGCTGGAAGAGGCCTCTCCTCCCAGCGGGGTAGGATTTGGTCTCTCTCCACCCAGCCCTGACCTCGAGCTGTGTCCTGGAAAAAGCAGCAGCCACCCGTTCCTGCTTTAAGCAGTAAATCCCAAGTTTCGCAGGGAATTTCGCATTTCTGGCACTTCAGGGCTTGGTTCCCTCCTGATTTGATGGGCCCGGAGTCACGTGCTTAAAAATAAATTCATTGGGACCTGGTGAAGAGGAAGGAGGGCAAGAAGCACAAGGAAAGGTGATCCCAAAGGAAAGGAGTCCCCAGAGTCAGGAGAGGTTGTGGCTCCCCATCCCAAGGCCAGGTTGGACAGGGCTTGGAGCAGCCTGGGACAGTGGAAGGTCATTCCCATGGCAGGGCGTGGCACTGGATGGGGTTTAAGGTCCCTTTTAAGCCAAATCATTCCATGATTCCATGAAATAACCAAGAACCAGGCAGGGCCTCAGAAACCCCACCTGGAAGAGTCCATGAAGATCCAACTCTCCCTTCCCTCTCTCCCATCCTTGGCTTGGCTAAGTTCATTTAAAGCAAACTTTGAAAGCTACAAAAAATTACCAAAATAAAATTTAAAAAAGCAAGAAGGGAAAAACCAAGTTTGAAATCTGGGTCCAACAGATTCAATGACCTCTCCAGATCTACTGAGTCCAGCCAGGCCTGCTTGGGGCAACAGGGAACACACGGAGAAGGAACACAGGGATAACAGGGAACACACGGACAAGGAACACAGGGATAACAGGGAACACCATCAGTAGATCAGGGGATTGTTTTAACCCCGTTCTCTCCAGGGGGAATTGTTTCAAACCCCGTTATTTCCAGGGGGAATTATTTCAAACCCCACTCTCTCTGGGGGGAATTGTTTCAACCCTGTTCTCTCTGGGGGGAGTTATTTCAAACCCCATTTTCCCCAGGGAGAATTGTTTCAAACCCCACTCTCTCCGAGCAAAATTGTTTCAAACCCCATCCTCACCCTGTTCTCTCCGGGGGGGAAATTATTTCAAACCCCATTTTCCCCAGGGGGAATTGTTTCAAACCCCGTTCTCTCGGGGGGAATTATTTCAAACCCCATTCTCTCTGGGAGGAATCCAGGGGGAATTGTTTCAAACCCCGTTCTCACCCCGTTCTCTCTGGGGGGAATTGTTTCAAACCCCATTTTCCCCAGGGGGAATTGTTTCAAACCCCACTCTCTCCGAGCAAAATTGTTTCAAACCCCATTCTCACCCTGTTCTCTCTGGCGGGGAAATTATTTCAAACCCCATTTTCCCCAGGGGGAATTATTTCAAACCCCATTTTCCCCAGGGGGAATTGTTTCAAACCCCATTTTCCCCAGGGGGAATTGTTTCAAACCCCATTCTCACCCCGTTCTCACCCCGTTCTCTCTGGGGGGAATTACTTCAAACCCCATTTTCCCCAGGGGGAATTATTTCAAACCCCATTCTCTCGGGGGGAAGATGCTGCAGGCTTTGCCTGAGCTCTGCTGCAAAAGCCACCGCTCGTCCCAAGCCCCTGGCTCACTTCTCCCGCTCCCCACCGGCCACGCAAGAGTTAACCACGAGGGAAAAAGGTGAGATTCCCCCTTTTCCCCCTTCCTCGGAGGCAGACACCCAACCCCTCCTCTCTGCTCCTTCCTCCAGCAAAGCAGGCCATTACCCCCAGCCCCATTGTTCCCAGCCCTGGCTATGGGAAGCCAATATCCATTTTCCATTTAGACCAGGGCAAAGCCTTTAATTTCAGCCTCCCGCCTGCAGCTGGAGTTCCCTTTTAACTCCTGGGCCGCGGGAGTGAAGACAGTTTTATATGGAGGAAAACGCTGCAAAGGCCACTTTAATATGGTCACATGTGGCAAGGGGGGAGCTTTTCCGAGGGCCCGGTAATGAGGGGCAGCGGGATATTGCACTTCCCATCTGGCTGCTCTGCACAGCAGGGAAAAGGCTCTCCTGGCTTTTTAAGGACAGGCCCCACTGCAGTAAAACAAAACACACCAAAAATAAATAACAAATAAAGCGTGAGGAGGAGATGCCCTCTAATGTTCGAGCCCGGCAGCACATCCGCGGAACCCGGGGGGGGAAAAATTGGGACAGCGGGGCAGGGATGAGGCAAAGAGTGGGGGTTTGGGGTATCCCGGAGTTTTTGGGATGGCCCCACACCTGGCACGGGTTCTGCACACGCTGAGGGGTGCCAGGCTCAGCTCCTCGGCCACGGCCACCCGTGTTGGGGTTGGTGTGGCCCCGGAGCGTGGCCCTGCAGTGACCTGGGAAGGTCCTGTCCTGTCCGTCCTGTCCATCCTGTCCCGTCCTGTCCCCCACGGATCCCGACAAATCTGCCCGGCACAGATTAGGGAGCAGCGCTGGAAGCGGGAAAACAGCCTGATTAACGAGCCTGGCTTTGGGAATCCAGCCTTAATCCATGGAATACCTTCCCCAAGGGCTTTTGGAGCAGCCGGCTCCTGCCAGAGCCTTCCCAGCTCCTAATTAAGCGTTAATTGACCCAATCCCGGAGTCGGGACAGCAAAGGAGGAGTTTCCATCCCAAAAGAGCATCCCAGGGACGCAAAGGGCTCGGATGGAGGAGGCTGGAGATGAGATCCCTTCCAACCCAAACCATCCCAGGATTCTTCCCACTCCAGTCCCTTTTCCAGATGCTCCACTTTTCCCAAAAGCAGGAAACCCCAGTTTGCTGAGAAACGGGACATTTTTACAGCCTGTGTGATACGGAGGGGAGGAAGCCACTCTCCTCACTTAAATCCAAGGAATTCTGAGAGATCCTGATCCTGGTGTTGCCCAGCTCCCCATCCCACTCTCCTTCAGACCTGGTGCTGTAGGGAAGAGAAAAAAAATAGGATTTTTCCCTTCTTTTCAGGGAATCAGCATGAAAGCAGCAGCTGGAATGTGGGACCAGGAGCAGAAAGCCACATTTTGGACATGATCAGGGTTTCTCCTCTTTTTGCAGGACAAAGCCGCCAGTGACAGAAAACTGCCACTGGCAGCATGATGGAAAACCAAGGAATTGAGGATTTGAGGGAAAAAAGAAAGCCTGGAGGAAATAAAATTGCCAGAGCTGCCTGTTGAGGTTGGTGGAAGGGTCAGGGAGCTCCTGTCTCCAAATTCCAGAGCAGACACCCCTGGAGCCAGTTCTCCTCCCAAGGTCCAAGCAGGGCTCTGATGCCTCCCATCAACCTCCAAGGGTGGAATCAGGAGTTGCTCCACTCTTGAAAAGAAATATTAAAAATAAAGAAAGAGGGATTTTTTTTTCCTTGGTACTGCAAGGAAAAAGGCATGGAACTGGGGGAAAAAGTGCCTTTAAATTCCTCACTTTGGGATAGAAACCTTTTTCCAAACGCCACCAGTGCTCCTACCTCATCCCCATTCACCCACCTGGATAAAACAGGGAAAACCAGACATTCCCAGGATGCAACAAGCAGCAAGCCCTGCTCTGCAAACAAGTGTTTGAACCTCATTTCACTGAAAATAAAGAGCAGAAAAGGGAATTTCTCTACCAAACAAAGCCAGGAGGCCTCTGAGGCAGAGCAGAGGGTGCCCAGGAGCTGTCAGGAGACACCGCCTGCCCTGCCTGCAGATAAATCCACAAATTCCAGATTGTCCTGGCAGGAACACCCAGCCCACCCTGCACACGCAGCAGGGCCAGCACCAGCCACAGCAATGGCCTGGAGAAGGAATTCCAGCTTCTCCAGCATCGTTCTGGGCAAACCCCGGAGGGAGGACACGCCGAGCCGCAGGACAGGTCTGGGGCCGGAACGGGCTCGGATGGATTTTGTTCCATAGCTTTATCCAAAGGGTTCCTGCGCTGTGTAAGCTTCTGGTGTCCACAAGAACTTTGTCACCAACTCAGGGAGAGCAGGGGCAGGAGCAGAACAGGCTGGGAGGCCTGGAAAACCACGGGAATGGATCCAACCGGGCCTGGGCTGGTCCCAAAGGAAAGGTGGGAATTGTGTCCCTGTGGCCCTCAGGTGAGAGCCCCACCTGCAGAGCTGCCCCAGCCTGGGCCAAGAGCAGGAGGACGTGGAGCTGCTGGAGAGAGCCCAGAGGAGGCCCCGGAGCTGCTGCAGGGCTGGAGCCCCTCTGCTCTGGAGCCAGGCCGGGAGAGCTGGGAATGTTCCCCTGGAGAAGGGAAGGCTCCAGGGAGAGCTCAGAGCCCCTTGCAGGGCCTGGAGGGGCTCCAGGAGAGCTGGAGAGGGACTGGGGACAAGGCCTGGAGGGACAGGAGCCAGGGAATGGCTCCCACTGGGCAAGGGGAGATTGGGCTGGGATCTTGGGAAGGAATTGCTGGCTGGGAGGGTGGCGAGGGGCTGGAATGGAATTCCCAGATTTCCCTGGATCCCTGGAGTGCCCCAGGCCAGGCTGGACACTGGGGCTGGGAGCACCTGGGACAGTGGGAGGTGTCCCTGCCCATGGAACTGGATGAGCTTTAAGGTCCCTTCCATCCCAAACCATTCCATGACTCCGTGGTGATGAAAACAGAAAAACCACGGATGAGGTTCCAGGAGAGTTTTCCACCTTTGAAAGCAGAACTGGGAGGAGACACAGCAGATCCAGGACGTGCAGCATCCCGAGGCAGAGCGTTTGCTGGGAAGGAACAAGGACAGAAGCTCTCCAAGGAAATGCAGAGCTCCTGGACACACCAGAACCCTGCTGGTGGAGCAGATGGGAATGCTCCTGGTCCTTAGGACATTCTGGAAAAGGAGACTCTGCTGGCCAGAACCCACCAGGATCAAATTCCAGCCTCTTCTGGAATCGTGGAATTACTAAGGTTGGAAAAACCTTCTGAGATCATCGAGTCCAACCATGCCCAGCACTGCCAAGGCCACCACTGACCCCTGTCCCCATGTGCCACATCCACATGCATTTTAAACCCCTCCAGGAACGGGGACTGCACCCCTGCCCTTGGCAGTTTCCATGAGGAAATTCTTCCCAATATCCAAACTAAACCTCCTCTGGCCCAGCCTGAGGCTGCTCCCCCCATCCCGTCCCTGTTCCCTGGGAGCACAGACGGACACCATTCCCTATTTTCTGACCTGGCCAATCCAGGCCCACTCCAGGCCCAGCTCCAGCATCCCAGCTGCACGGGAGTGTCTGTGTGGAGGCACAAACCTCCAAACCCAGGGAATTTTCGGGATTTTCAGGCTGAGGGAAGTTCTAACATGACACACAAGTGGCCACAGCAAATCTTCCGAGCAATCCGAGATGGTAGCTTCCATTTCAATCCCATTTCAGTGTGAACAGAGATGCGTTTTTCCTGGAGTATCAGGAGGGAAATTCCGTGTCCTTGGTGCTGCTCAGTTCATCTAACGAGGGCAGGGGTTCAGTCTGGATCGTTTCTTTTGTTCTTCCGCTCAGCCAGAAGAGCTTTTCTTCAAATTAGCCCAAGCCAGGAGTGCTGCCCCAACCCAAGATGGATTTCCCATCCCTTCATCCCAGTTAAAGATGGCTTTGCTTGGATCAGCACCGGACACGTGGCCAGCCTTTAAAACATCGAGTTGGGATCTATCACCCCAGTTCTCCAGAATCAAAAGAGGTTTGTTCATCCAGCAGGAACAGAATGGCTCCACTCCTCCACAAGATTCCCTTTTGGGATGTTCCAGCTTTCCCTTCTGAGCAGCTGGAGGGAGGAAGGGCTCGAGAGGCGCTGGGCACAGGGCTGGGCCAGGCCAGAGGGACATTAAACCTCTCCAGGGTGACAGCTCCGGCTTTCCCAGCCACTGCTGCTCCAGAGGGCTGGAAAGGCACAGGAACAAAGCTTCTCCCAAGACTCAGAGCCCTCAGGTGATCCGTGAGGGGCAGCAGCCAGCGGAGGGTCCCTGGCAGGGCGGTGACACTGGGGACAGGCCAAAGATCTGCTCCTTTTCCCGATTTTCCGTGGCTTGGGTTTTGTTTTCCGCTGACAAAACCCATCGAGCAACAGTGGATGTGTCCAGAGTTTAGGACAGGCACAGATCCGGCCCTTCCCGAATGGAACAGCTCCTGGCACTGCTCCAAGGAATGATCC
>VZSE01010699.1:7814-72799 GCA_013398275.1 Promerops cafer | reverse complement strand
GCCACCCCCCGCGCCCACACCGCCCCCTCGCACCGGGGGGCCTCGCCCGGCCTCCCCCGGGCGGCGGGGACGGAGGGAGGGAGAGCCCAGGCGGTGCTGCCGGGACGCAGGGAGGGGTGGCCCGGCCTGAGAGCGCTGGCGGGGGGGCTGAGGCTGGCAGAGGCTCAGCCCGGCGCTCCGCAGGGCCTGGGGGCGGAGGGCTCGCCCGGGGCTCCGCTCTCCGGTTACTGCCAGGTCCCTGGTCCCGGTACCGGGCGGCGTTTCCAGAGGGAATGCTGTAGAATTCAACAGGGAATGGTTCCGCTTTGGCGGAGAACGGTACCGCCCGGGGTGTTGCGAACGGCGCGGGTGCAGCGGCGTCTTGGGGCGCTGGGCCCATCCGCTGTCGCTCTTGTCCATAAATCCAAGTTGTGTCCCCCCGTCTGGAAGCTGGGATCGGTGTTAAGCGTGCTCTGATCGCAGGGAATCTGCGAAATACAGGAAAGCCGAGCGCTGCCCGAGCAGGGGGTGCTACAGCCGTGGCTGCTGCTCCTCCACAGGCCTGAGAACTTTCCTTTCCCACGGAGAACCTCTAGTTTCCTCAGCCGTGTGGAATAATCTCCATTTCGCTGTGTTTCCCGAATGATTAGCCCAGGGCACAGACCCTTTCGATTTCGCTTTGCTGCTGCGGAAAGGGAGCAGACTCCATCAGCTCCTGCCCCGGGCAGGGGGAAAAGGGGGGCTGGCCCAGGCCCCGCTCTGCTCCCTGCCTGCATGGACAGGGGCTTTTCCCGAGCCTCCTCATGGATGGAGTCACTTGTAGGGAATCACAGCACTTTATGCTGCGGGGGGTTTGTGAGTCAGGTTTTTCAACATGACAATTCAACAATGTTCGAATGTGTTCAGTTCATAAAAGAACAACCCAGAGCCTGGCTCTATAGCAATGTAAAGGCTGTTTAACCACACAAGTGTAATCCTTTACTTCTTGCCTTCATCCATAGGAATTTCAGAGCCAATGCCTTTTGTTTTTTCTCTGGAGCTGGAGCTACCTGTATCGTGCAGGATAAAGATCTTTAATGTCAGGTGAAAGGTGAAGAACAGTTATGATCAAAGTTCTGTTCCTTGTTGGTTCAAACAAGAGCAGGTGCTGAGGACCTGAGTCCTGGCAGGATGGAGCATCTTATTCCAGCTGTGTACCTAATTGTAACACACTGAAATCTGTATGTGCGAGACCTGACTGTGGAATCTCCAATTGGGATTCCAACAGACTGTCCTAACTTCTGCCACTGCAAAAATCCTCACAGGAAAAGAGTTCCAAGAAAACAAGGAGGCTTCATGGAAAATAACAACAGTGCTACCAACTTCTGTGAAGGGGATATTAAAACGTGCTGTTAGGAGAATCCAGTCAGGGTTTAAATGTAACTGTGTCAGTTGTTTGGAGGAGGTACAGCACAAATCCTTTGGAAATTTCCTGAGTGTTACAAGGTTTTGCTGCCTTCTGGTTTTTTCATGTTTAGTCATGGAGACCACTGGGCATGGGAGAAATTTGATCAGAACTTCCAACACTATGTGGTGGTTTCCAGTATTGAGTGGACTTCAGGGATGAACCTGCAGCCTCCAGTGCAAACCCAGTGTTTAGGGTTCTTCCAGGATCTTTATTTTTAGTGGTCTGAGACCAGAATTCAGAAGTGGAGCATTGAAAGGATGGAACGGCCCTTTCATTGAAGAGAACAGTTGGTATGGTGCAGGATATTGGGTCAGACACCTTCCTGGTACCACAGGGTTACCAATGGCTGCGTAGAACAGACATTTGTCTCCTTGGAGAACTCGGAGCTGTGCCCACATTTCAGTCAGGTGCTCAGGGAAACAGGACAGGGCAACACATGAAGCTTGAAAACTGCCTGGATGGACGGTGTCTCCTGTGCTAAAAATAAATGGAATGCACTGTTCAGGGCAAAGCAGGACTTGGGAGAGTGGATCTGCTGAGATTTCTGCAATTGGGGGTTATGAATGGACAGAATCCAGTTACTCTTTGTAAAAATAAAACCCTTCCTTTCCAGGTTATGTAAACTGGCCTGATCATGTTAGCAAGGATTTCTTCTGCTATGCAACTCTTGAGGAAAAGGAGGGCAGTTTTAGCAAAATTTATGATTTAATCATCCATAAATTCAGACTGTCTAGTGTAGTGCTGGCTGTGCATCATCCATCTAGGATTTGTGAGGCAGATAAGGAGCAGTGAAGCACAGCCCAGGATGTGTGATGTGACAGTGACACCAACACAAACCTCGTGTGCTGCTAAGGGTCACAAAGGTTTTCAGGATAGGAGTTGTTTGTCTGGAATCAGAGCCCATCTCTAACCTGGTCATGCCCCTTTTGGACCTCCACCATGTGCTGTGGGGGTGTGGGACGTTTTCAGTATCCACAGCAAGTCCTTTGCACCTCTTACCTTTTGAGAAACACCAGCTTCAGCTGTTTTGTAGAGTCTGTGTTTTATTAGGCAAGCCAAGTGTGTGAGCTTAGCTAAATGTTATCTTAAACGGCAAATTCCCAAAGTAATCAAGTAGAGGATATCACTGGGGTGGGGAATACTGCCATTGCAGTGATGCTTAATCTTGTGGTTTATTAGGGAGGGAAAAAGATTCACAAGCTGAAGTTGTTCAAACAGGATTTCCTCATATGGTAAATATGTATGCTGATATGGGACTAGTTCACATCTGGTAGTGAAACAGAATGAAAGTGCAGCTCAGCTCTTTTGGGTGACTATTTTTAGTCCTTATTGCTGGAGTTGAGAAATTACTTTCTTTGGGAAAACAACAATGCTGCCCGTCTCAATTTCTGCTTCCACAGCTGTCAGCATTGCTTTCCAGCCATCCCTTGACTTCCCTGGATGAAGGATGACTGGGGAACTTGGGTTGCACATCATCATCCAGCACTCCCCAGTGCTCTGTACTGGTCCAGTTTGCCGTTGTTGCATCAGAGAATCATGGGATGGTTTGATCTGGAAGGGACCTTGGAGCCCATCCATTCCATCCCTGCTGTGGGCAAGGACACCTTCCACTGTCCCCAGGTGCTCCAAGCCCTGTCCAGTCTGGACTTGGACCTTGGACTTCCAGGAGTCCGGGGTCAGCCACAGCTTCTCTGGACAGCCTGTGCCAGGGCCTCCCCACCCTCATGGGGAACAATTCCTTCCTAAGATCCCACCTATCCCTGCCCTCTGGCAGTGGGAAGCCATTCCCTGTGTCCTGTCCCTCCATCCCTTGTCCATGGTCTGTCACCATCCTTCCTGTCAGCTCCCTTCAGGCACTGGAAGGCCCTGGTTAGATCACCCCAAAGCCTTAAAATTCAAATTTAGACTCAGGATACTTCTGCAGACTCGATGGGCAGTGCCAGTGCCTGTGTCTGTCTTTCTGTCTGCCCTTTGTGGGGATGTTTGGTCACATCTGAGGAGCTCCTTACCCTGCAAAGTGAACTGGTAGAGAAGTGTTTTGCTGTGATTTGTCCCCTTTGAGCTGATTCACACTGTGATAGACCCACCTCAAGTTAAAATAAAACTGTTTTCAGTGCCTGCTGAAGGGAGCAATTTTACTGGAGAAATGTGAGGTTCTGAAAGGTGCCTGTACATAGTTTAGGGCTATGGAATCCCAGGATAGTTTGGGTTGGAAGGACCTTTAAAGGCCATCTAGTCCAGCCCCCTGTGTGAGCAGGGACACCTTCACTAGAGCAGGTTCCTCAGAGCCCTGTCCATGCTCAGCCCTCTTGTTTTACCCTACTTTAATCCAATGTGCTCTAATAACTTTTTTTCCAGGTGAAGGAGATGATTAGAGAAGTAGAAGATACTCAAAAGAGATGCTGATATTCTGTTTTTATCAATATGTTTTGGTCAATCACTTTATAAAGTGATTCACAAACTGATTTTTAAAGTGCATTATAACATTTCCTGCTTTCCCACTGATTCATGATGGGAGTCCTGAAGAATTTAAAAAGCCTCAACCAAATAAATCTTTGTGTCTCTCCTTAATGCAAGGAGAAAGGCCCATAGCTTCAGTTCTTCCCAAGCCTTTGCCATTTCCAGGAATAAGGGCAAAAAAACCTCTCGCTTAAAAACATGGGATTTCAAATTTGAATTTCTTTGCACCACAGAGGCTTCATCCCTGAAGGAATAATTAATATGTCTGACCAACACAAGCTTTTCCCAGGCTTCCTGCTCTTTCTAGTTGGGCTTTAGCCCAAATCATGTTTGCTGATAGGTTGTGCTAATTGGAAAGCTTCTCTAACTTGAAGATCAGGAGCTCAGGCCGGTGCAGCGGGGGTGTGGCCACTTCAAACTGGAGTATAAACTGCTCTTTTTCTTCATCTTCGGTGTGATGCCTTCTTAAACATTTAATAGTCTGTGGCTGAGGGGTTCCTGCTGACATTCCTGTGGGAAGTGACCAAGTACTGTAGTGGAAGCTGGGTTGAAGTGTGACTGAAAGACTGGGAGAGTGTGAAACTCTTGTGACTTGAGCTGAATAATTCAGGGTTCCTGGACCTGATCCAGTGGCCAAAATTCACTTACTAGTCCTATGTCCTAAAGCAGGATGGGGACAGATGCTTGCAAGCAGATTGTCCTGGGAAGTTGGAGCTCTTGCCTGTGTGGTAGATGAGACATTTGCTTTTGAAACTTCCTTGGTGGGGCACGAGGGGGAATGTGGTATTGAGGAAGTTTTAAAGGCTTTTCTCTGGTAGTTGAGCTGAGAGGATTTATCATGGGAGGGTGGATTTGAGGAAGGGGCTTTGCTTGTTTTTCAGCTAAATTCTTGTAATTCTCCTCTGTAATGCCAGATGCAGTGGAACCTTGTCCTTCTCCTGCGTTTTTTGATGCAGTGAAGTTTTGAGTGAGGAATTGAAAGCAGGATCTATTCTGTCTTTTTATGTCCAAAATAATCTTCTGTTTCGAATGACTTTAGTTGCCTTAGGTAATACCTGGTGCTGTGTTTCCTGGAGTGGTGGTCTGAGCCTTGGCACCAACCAGCAGATTAATTTCCTTGTATTATCTGGTGCTGCTGTTTTGCCCTCCCTCCCTCTTGTAGGCTTCAGAAGGAAATAATGCAGTTTGCTTTGAGCTCCTGCTCTTTGTGCCGCACCTTCCAAGCTGGGCTGAAGAATTAGGGAATGGATTTGCAGGCACTTGACTTATCTGGTCGCCCTGCTCATAAGTTGCCTACTTTATTCCTGCTCTATGCAAATTAAACCTCACTAGTTTATATTTCATCAGTGTGCCTGTATTATTTTCCGTGCAGGGTTGGTTTGGGAGCCCTGGCTCTGGGTTTAGCCCCTTGGGACTCGACTCCAGGTGTTGCAGCCGTGCTGCAGAGCGTGTCCTTCCCTGAGTCTGAAGGGGACGTCCTCCACAGAAAGTGGAGCCGAGTCCTTTCCTGGTGCATTGACTTGGAATTTCAATCACGTCCTTGTTGCAAAGTGGGAGCGTTACAAGCCTGGGTGAAAGCAGAACTCAGGATCTCACAATTTTAGCAGCATCAGCTGAAACAAGACTGAAAACGGCACTGAAGTAAGAGGATTTTGTGCAGAAGGAAAAATGTTTGAGACTGCACTGAAGACAGAAGCTTAGTGGTTGCCTGAAGCCACCATAAATAAAATACACTTTATTCCCTCAGGGAAGTTTGTTTGTGTTTCTGCAGGTGATACTTTCTCTCTTTTCCATTAGACAAACTGCTGAGTTTCAAAGTGATGTCCTGTTACCTGCCTTCCCTGGCCACTCTTGCTTTGGTAAATACCAGGATTTAAAAAGCTTCTGCCAGCCCAGGCAGTGGGGGCCTGGCTGCCAGCCTGGGCTTGCAACCTGAGACAGGCTCAGGAAACAAGAGATGGGGCTTTTGGTGTGTTAATTCAAGGGAGGAGAGAGCCATGAAATGGAGGAATGAGGTAAAATATCAGCTGCATTGTGCTGACTACAGCTGTGTTTACCCTGCAAGTGCTGTCACCCTGCAGATCCAGGGGTCCTCGAGAGAGGTGTGGGTGTAATCGTGGCTCAGCACTGATGGTGTTCTGCTGGGTGGTCAAAAACAGCTTCACGTAGCCATGAGTCCAGACAGGGCTAATCCAGAGCTTGGTAAGGTGAAGACTGGCCAGATGGAATAATTGTTATCTTCGTGTGAGAGTGAAGGAAAATCGTGCCAGGGACTGGGGCTGGCATGCGTGTGCCAGGTGAGCCCTGCTCCCACAGAAGGCGTCACCACTGCTTGGCGTGGTCGCAGAGCCTGTGTGGAGCTGTGCCTGTCTGCAGGTGTGATGGAGGGTAGGTCAGGTGGGTTCAAAAGTGGCGAGGAAGGCATGAAAAAATTGCAAGGATAGGCAGGTCTGGGAATTACAGCAAAGGAAGGAATTCTGGCAGGCACGAATATGTTGTTAGGTGTGATATTCCCATGGCCTATAGGTATGCAAAACCAGGAGCTTCCTGGTTTAAAACTTGAATTCCTGGGACAGAACTGGACTGTTGGGAGCTCTGCAGGGCAGTCACTGAGGTCCATCATGCGAGACCCAAGCAGAAGGCATATTAACCTACTTTTTTGACCTTTGAGGAATGGGAGAACTTTCAGGGGAGAGGGCTAGTGAGAGATCCTCTCTGCCTCCTGCCTGCCTTGCCAGGCATCCGGTTACTTGCCAGAGTTATCTCCTGAATTTACAACCCTGGCTGCAGACTCCAGGAGCTGGAAAGTGCTGAGTTTGCATCTGAAGCCAGGCAGCTGTTGGCTCCACAGAGAGCTGGGGTAGAGCAAATGAATTTGGGATGTTGACGCTGTGTTAGCTTTGCTGTAAGTAAGCACAAGATGTTTGCTGTCACCTTCAAGTACAGTGCATGCTCCCTGCTGCTCTACAGTGTGTATTTTCTCAAATGTTTTTGATGTGATTTTTCACAAAACAGAATTTAAGTTGCAGTTGACTGGAAGGAGAACCTGGATCTGTCAAGCCAAGACCAACTTGCCCAACTTTGCTCTTTCTGCAAGAAAAAACTTCTCCATTTCAATGGAGCAATTCTAAAACTTTTGTGTGCAGGCTGATTGGAACATGAAGCAAATAGTGCACAGAAGAAAAGAGCATTTGGAAAGGTCATTGGGTGTTAGCAGGATTAAAAGAAAGCATCACAAATGACATGTTTGTAGATGGTCAGGATGGCAAATGACAGCACTGAATCTCAAGAGCTGCTGTATTTGTAATAATTACGGTTTCAATTAAAAAAAATAAGTGACACCTCTAAAAATTAGGCAGCCCTTCTCTAGGGATGGATTGGGGTTCTTCCTCAGAAGATTTGAGTGGAAGGCAGGAAGACAGTGTGAAAAACACGTCACCAGACTTGTGAACCAACTCAGCCCTACTGCATTGGGTGATTTCAAAACCTTTTGGGGCACAAACACACTTGTGTTCATCTCTCCTGGTAGTGAAACCAGGTGTTGCAGCTGCCTCATGAAGAGTTTGCAAAATCAGGCTGAGTTCTTGTCTCTCAGTGCTGTGCTGTAACGGGTTATTTGCGTTTTGTTTAGCTAAGATTTCCTACCTGTAGTTAGAGCTAACAAAGAAAATATTATTTTGTGTGAAATTGAGATTTAAAATGGGGAAGATCCCTCACTGTGCAGTAACATTAGTCACAAAACCTGTTGGCAAAGTTGGTCAGTTCTACAGGCAACTTCAATGTCTTTAATCCATTTATTAAAAGTTAGGCATGTTCTTTTGCAATCTGTGGAACTTTTATCTGTAGTCCCCACTTTCCTCTTTCATGTGGGGCTAACAGATTGCATAGTCACTCACTGCCACGATTTATTGGGAAGTGACTTTTTGCAAACTTTATGCTTCACAGGAATTCTTGGCACCAGATGAAAGCCAGTAAATTGCATTGTCATGTTCAATGACAAGTTTAATAAATAAAACATTGTTTCTGTTACCCAGAAGACAAATGCTGGTGCAGAAATCATTAGTGATCCTGGCAAAAGGTCGGGATGAGTAGCTGTTCCCAGAAAGCCTTGATGCTGCTCCATCCTGCTCTTCTGGTGGTGTGTGATGGCTCTTTTCCTTGGACACATGGTGGAGGCTTGCACTGGATTTATATAAACTAAAGAGATAAATTAGTTTTGAGAGTAGATGCAAGTGTGCCATCTGGAAATACATCCTTGCTGGGAAGGAGGTGCCAAGGAAATGTTAATTTTTCCCTGTGTGCTGTACACCTCTGTAGATGTGCTAACAGGAGCTGCATCTGGTCAGAAAACACCTACAGGGATGGAAAGCACCTGCAGAACGTGCTCCTGGAGATGCTGGATCCTTACGTGTAAACAGTTAGGGAATTACAGACAAGTGCTGTGCTCCAGGCTATCAGGGGTTGTAGCTTCTTCTCCCGGGATGTAAAATGTTTTGACAACTGGTTGGTCCATGAGATTAGGCCGCAGGCAACTCTGGATTATTTAGAAGCTCACAGTTGGGAGTGCCTTCAGTGTATTGTAACTCACTTGATAATTATTTTAGAGTTGGGCTGGGACGTTGGGACTTGTCCCGTGGACAGAGAACTGGCCTGGTTTGGAGGTGGGAATGAGGAAGGGAAATCAGGTACAGCTGATTGCAAGGATGCTTGGAAGAGCTGCTGGAGGCTAAAGTGATAAACAAGGATTTGGCAAAACACTGATCCTTGAGCTTGTCTGGAGGAGGAGTAAGGATCTCTTTGGCAGCTGCCTTTAGAAGCCCATTGCTACTCCTTTAATCTGTGCAGGACTTGCCATGACTGTGTTGGCAGCCCGAAATGGTGAGAAGTATCCGATGTCAGCAGCACTCTGGTGCCAGAGAAAGTGAAGCTGCCTCACTTCTCTCCTGCCCATGGATTATTTTAGTTCCTCTGCATGAGGCTTCAGGACAGATGCATGAGTTACTTGTTCCTAGAGAACCTCTTTAAAGAGGTCCCTCTTGTCCCTCTGAATTTCACGTGTGTTCCATTCCTGGAGCAATGGAGGATAAAAGCTGCTCAGTGTTTCTGGGGTTTTTTTGGCTGTGTTTGCAGTGTGTACAACACCGAGACCTGAATTGAGAAAACAAGCTGTGAGAGTGTGTTCAGTCATTAATTGGGGCTAGTGCTGCTGTGTGCTCAGTTGTTACTGAAAAGTTAGAGCTCTGCAGAATAAAATGAATAATACGCAGGTGAACGTCTCCAAGGAGGAATTCGCTGACTCAAAAGCTGTGACGTGACTTGTACAATTGCTCTGTAAATAAATACAGATTACAGGGGACCTGGGGGAGACAGAGTACAGCAGCTTCTGCTAAAGCCTTCCGATCCATCACTTCTTGCTTTTATTTTAATCTCTAATCCTTGTCACTTGGTATTCGTGGAACGAGTGGTGTCAGCACTTGGGCTGTTTGGTCTTGACCGCAGCAAATTGGGCTGAACTTGTTACCGAGCATCTGATGTGGTCAGAAGTGTTTGAGATAATAAAAGCCCCTGGATCCATCCCAACCAAAACCAGACAAAGGTAACTGTAGCTGAAGAAAAGTAGAATGAGGTCTGCATCAGTGTCTTAGTTTTTCTTTGACCTTTTATGACTGTCCACAGCAGAGTCTGCGTTTAGGTTTTATTATCCTTGATTGTTTCCTAACTGTGCTATTGCTGTTTTCTCCCATAGCACACCTTGCTGTCACAGAGCTGTGATTTATGAGTCCATTACAAATGGTTTGAGATAGGATCTGCCAGAGGGGGGTTAATAGTCAAAGGAAAAATAATGTGGAAAAACAGATTGCGAGGAATATGTGCAGCTGATGGAAATGTCATGAGTGCGGAGCTTCTCTGGGCTTTCCCAGGTCAGACAGTTATTCCCCTTCCCATCTAATATCCTAAAAAGTGAATGCTGACAGCTGAGAAGGGAACCCTGCAACTTAACATACTACTGTACTTTTTATTACCCAAGGGTTACAATAATTCAACTCTTGCTGCAGCTTCTAGCAGTAATACTATCCTATTGTGTAATTGGAAAAGGGAGTCTTCTGCCCTTGGAGCTCTGGAAGTTGGCAGGGATTAAAATGACAAGCAGGAGGGGAAGCTGGGTATCTGTTTCAATTAAAAAAAAACTTAAGTGTTGTAGTACCACAAAGCTGAAACATTAGTCAGACATTCCTGTTGGGAGAACTGACAGGAAATAATGTGATTTACAATCTTGGGTATGTCTGCAGCTTGAAAGGAAGGAAAAAGAGTCATTTGCTGGTTGTGTACTTCTGGGCCTGGATTAATTTACAGAGATATTTTGCCTGCAAACTGACCAGTGACCAGAGTGATCTGATGTGTGGTTGCCTTGAATTGCATGGCATGGAGCAGATGTTCTGGTTGCAGTGTCTCTTGAGGTTTTCACCTTATATTTTTGCTGTCTGAACATTGAGATGCTGCTTGTACCTTGAATTTGGGTAACCTTTCAGATGCCAGTCTTGACTAAAATTTGGGTGTGAAGTGTCTCCAGGATGCTTATCTGTCATATCAGGTGCGTGGCTTTTTCAACTGCAGTAATTTCTAGGTCCCCCAGTTGTTCTCAGCTGATGTCACAGATGGGAAAGGGGGTTGGTAGCATAATCATGCCTGGAGTAGAAATGTTGTACTGGGTTTGCTGGTGGAAAATGTACTGGGTTTGCTGGTGGAAAAGATTTGGTGGCCCAACTGAATTTTTTCCCAGGAAAGGCTAAACTGGGAGGAGCTCCCACTGCTGTAGCACTGAGCTGTCTCAGCTCTTGGCTCAGGAGCTTGCAAGTGGGGTTAATATAGAAATAGAGCACAGAAGTGAAACCAGCCTGGGTTTCTGTTTGAAGACACTGCCCAGCTCTGTTTATGCCCAGCAATAACAGGGTCAGATGAGCAGGAGTGCCCCAACAGAGGTGTGAAGGGAGATTCCATCCACAGGGCTTTGTGATAAATGGGAGCAAATTCCTGCTGACTGAAAGGCCAGGAGCTTTAAATGAGGTCTTTTACCTCCTTTCAATGGAATGGCCTTGGGATGGGGAGAGCTGAAGGTTTGTGTAAGCCCTCCTGGAAGATGGAATATAGGTTAAGTCTCAGGTAACTGGCAGTGGAGAACTGTCCATTGTCAAACTTGGGAATAAAGTGGATTTCTGTAAGTGTATGTAGTTAAAAGCGTGTGTAAAGATATTTTAAAAATGCAGAATACCTGTAGTAACTCATCCCAGTGCTGGTGTCTGTTGAAAAGAGCAAACAGGTGCCACTTCACTGAAGTGTTCCTGCTTCTGCTCTGGAAAGGCTCTGGATGTCTCCTGGTGCAGAAGAGCTCATTGAGCAGGTGCCAGTGCTGTGCTGGGGTGCTGCAGCCTGCTGTGGGTTACTGCCAGGGCTGCAGGTCGGGTTTGGTGCCCGGGGCTGTGCAGGAGCAGCTCTTTGCTCCCAGGTTTGTGTCGTGTTGGGAAAGCTCCTCCAGCACGCAGTACCCCTGTGCCCCTCACCCCAAGGAGCTCTGGGCTTTAGACAGGGCAAGTGGGAGTCAAAAGGAAGTCCACCTTGTTGCCTGTTTCATTTTTTGTGATTTCCATACCTATAGTAACTACCTGGGTTTTTTTTTATTTGTGTTTTCTGCATTGAATGACATCTGCCCATACTCAGCCTTTAAAATTAAGGTGCACAGCTGTGCCCCTTTACAACTGCACATTTATACAATTTTTTTTTTTATTTTTCAGCACTGTTTTTTCTGATTTGAGCTTTAACACAGAGTGCCCAGATGACCAGAGACCTGTGGCTGTTGTGAGAGAGTTTCTGTTTTGGAAATAAGCTAAATACAGCAAAGAGACCAGAAAGGAGAGGAGGTGCAGACAAAGGAAGCTGTAAAATAACTACTACAGACATCCTCATAACCTTTTTCCCTGGAGCAGTGCCATGGGAATGCTGTAACAGGTGCTTAAATGGAGATTCTAGATAGGCAAACATCTTTAAAGGAAACTTATTAAAGACCTTTCATCTAAGCTAATATTTTTAGTCTTTGAGATTCCTATGATCTCTAAATCCTTCAGTGACTTCAGCTGTAATAAAACTTCATTTAGAATTTCTGTCTGAACTCCCTGCTCCTCCACAGGAGGTTCTGGGCTGGATGAAACAGGAATGGTGGAAGACGACTGCCTATCAAGTAAACACTAAGCTCATTAAATGCTGCAAGCTCAAAGAGCTTGGCTTTGGGAGCAGCCCAGCCTGGGAGACAGCCTGTCTGATCACCTGCTCAGAGAGCAGGAGCCTCTTCTTGGGTAAAGGCAAAAATTCCATGGAAATGTTTTCTCTGGAGCTCTGTTCAAAAACCTGGTCTTCAGTATATGATTTTACAAAGGAATTGAGCAAGTGGAAATCCAGGACAGGTGAAGTTGAGATCAGTAGGTGGGGTTTGGAGAGGTAAGTGCCACATGTCCTGAGTTCCCCCAGAGCACCTTCCTCTCACACAGCTGTGTGAAGGCTTTGGGGGATTTCAGCACCACTGATCCGGTGCCACTCTCAAAACTGCAGTGCCAGCACATCCCTGGGAAATTCACCTTCTGTAAAACCAGGGAACTGTGTGCTGCTGGTGCTGGCACCTGGGATGTGATTCCTGTCCCTCTGTGTGTCAGTGCCCACAGCTGCTCCATCTCCTCCAGCTGGGCAGAGGCTGGAGCCAGAGGCTAGGTTTGAACCAAAGGCTGGGTTTGATCACACACCTGGCTTTTGAATCTTAACCTGCAGAGAAAGAACCAGGAGCAAAAGATCCTGGTTCACTTCCCTGCTCAATTCTGAAATAGGTCGTACCAGATGTCTCTGATACCCCAAGGTACCACTTTGCTCTGTAGTCTGTCAGCTCCTGTTGCCTTTTTGACCATTCCAGCCGGATTTATGCCGGGTTAAAGTGGCTGTATAACCATGGATTTAGGGACATGACTGCAGCAGAACCTGCCTTTATTTTGGTGCTTTAAGAGATCCACTGGCAAGCTGTTTAATTACCTAAATGCTCTGCGAGAAACTGAGCAGTCCTGCTGCTCAGCCTTGCTTTTACCTCCTGGATACCAGGGAAATACACTGTACTAGGTACTGTATGTGCCTGCATGGTTTTGTTTTTCCACTGCACACAGCCATGTATGTCAGCTGTGTCTGAACCCCTTGGAGAATCTCTTCCTTAAACAGTCCTGCTCATGTCTTTTACTGGGTAAAAATGGTCTCCCCAGGTTCTCTTGGTTAATCCATAAACACTGCAAGTGTGGATTCTCCACCATGCAGTGTATTTTGTTTTCAGTTTGCCTCCCTGTGAAATACTTACTCTAGCATTGCAGCTTTAGTGGTTTTTTTTTAACATCCTTCCCCAGGCTTTTTTGTCTTTTAAACAATTCCATCTGGCAGAGGAGGACAGAGCACTTCCCTAAGAGTTCCCATGATCCACAAGTGAGGAGCACGACCCTGTGACAATGTGCCAGGTTTCCTTCCTGGGTGTGAGAGATAGCAGGAGGTACAGACAGTACCTGGGAAGAGAGATCCCCTGCCTGGGTGTGGCTGCAGGAGCTGGGCAGGCACAGGGTAGGTACCTAGAGAGTCTCTGTCCTTGGGGTCTGAGAGTTCAGTAGCTAAAAGTGAGGAGTTCCCTTCCCATGGCCATCTAATGAACAGCTTCCTAATGGATGTCCACTAAACAGCACTCACTCCTTCCCTCATTCCACAGGTTTAGTTTAATTGCAGTAAACTTGCCTTCCTGTTTCTCCCTGTTCTGGGGGCTGCTGTGTTGAATAATGTGATAATGGAACTGTGTTAGTATTGAAGCTGTTTATGAATAAGACTTTGGGAGCTTGACAGAACACGGGAGGATGAAATTAAACCTCAGCTCATGGGATTTGGGTGGCTGGAAATGGCAAAGAGAAAAAGGAGGGGAGGAGAAGTAAAAACAAACTGGTTGTGCTTCACCTGACCTGGGATCAAAGGAACTTGTGCAGATTTTGGGTGCTGTTAGGTCAGCAGGAAAGTGTCTGTTTGTGTCTGTTGGAGGAAAGCACAGCTAAAGGTTATGTCAGGACCGTGGCTCAACTCCTCAAGTGTCTGGGGCACATTTTCTAACTCTGAAGTGGAGTTTAAGGGTGTTTCTTTGTGTCGGAATTGGTGTGAGACCAGCTACAGTGAGCCCTTTGGAGAAGGTTGCTGTGTTAGCTCCAAATAACTGACATCCCCGATTTCTTAGTTACAGGCAGCTCTTGGTGTGTTTTGTAGGAAGAAGGAAATCATGGATCATGCTTTATGTGTATGTTTCATTCAGGTTTTCTGATAAAACTGCAGGGGAGAGGGAGCTCTGCAGTGGAACCGTTTGTCTTGGATGCTGGTTATCTCAAGCTGATCAGTGCAAATGAGGAAGTGTTAAACCTACTTTGGGAGAAGGAACTTTCAGTTCCCTAACCCAGTATATTACTGAGATAGTATGGAAAAACAACACACTGAACACTTACACAAACATTGGAAGCAGTTTTGGTGAGGTAAGGACTGGACTCCTCTCAATCAACTGCACAGTGTTAAGTTGCCAAGTCAATAATCCACAATCAAATGTAATGAATTTTACTTGTGTTAATGCAAAGCATGCTGTGAACTGGGAGCTGTGTGTTGTGTTACTTGTCCCCCTTGTGACCGAGGGCTCTTCTTGTTCCTGCAGAGTGACCAGCAGCTGGATTGTGCCTTGGATTTGATGAGGCGTCTGCCTCCGCAGCAGATAGAGAAGAATCTCAGTGACCTCATTGACTTGGTGAGTACTGGATGCTGTCCCCAAGAGGTGGCTGTGGCAAAGGCCTGCTATGTAAGAACTTCTTCTGGGGCATCTCGAAGGTGTGGTGATTTGTGTGTCCCCTTGTCTTTTGGCAAGGTTGAACAAACAGCCATTGGCCAAGCAATGTCAGGAATCCAGATGATTGTTTGGGGCTGTGTGTGCAGGGACACTCAGTGTGTGTGAAGGGTCATTAGCAGCTCCCTTAATCAACTCACTGCCAGGTGCCAGGTTGGAGACTGCTGTTTGAATTTGGGACAGTGTGTACAGATGGATGCAGGCCCTTGTACCTGGGTATTATCTCCTGCTAAGCAGCCTGCTGTGTGGAGCTCTGGGAGGTGCGGTGGCTGTGCTGCCCCACACGCTGCAAAGACACTGCTGAGAATGTCTGGGCATCTGGAGAACACCCAAATCTATAATTTGTGCTCTCTCACATGTTCTGCAGTCTAGTGTCAAAAACAAAACCTGGCTGACCATCTTGTGTCTGATATCTTTTCTTCTGCTTGTCCCTGGAACTTCTGTTGTCCTTCACACATTGCTAGGGAAGAAAACTGACATAAGAAGCGTTTCTAGGCTCATTACAAGTTGCACATCCTGTGGTGCACATTTGGGCTGTAGTAACCTGGTCAGGGCCAACTGTCCCTTAAAACCTGTGTGTGGCACAGCTGCCTCTGGAGTAACTGAAGGTGTTACTGAAATATGGATTTAATCTATACAGAGCCTGCTAGTGGGAAAACTGGATTCTATTGTCCAGTTTAAATACAAGGCTTATTTCTGACCTAAGCTTCTAAATTTGTGCAGAAGAGCAGCTGCTCACCAGGTAGAGGTTTAGTTGGGAAGTGCTTCTAAAGCTGGTGTTGGTAAGCTATGGTCAAAAAGTTGTCGCTGACTTAAATTTATCAAACTCGAAACATTTCTTTTACTTAAATAAGCCATGGTACAGGTAAGAGAGCTCTGGGGGTCAGGAAAGAAATTGTTCCCTGCAGGAAGGGATTATTTCTCTCTTGAAACCATTTAGTAATTGGCTACATCTGTGCCCCCAAAACCCTTGGCAGCCTAAAGCATCCTTTTTGTGGCTGTTGCTGGAGGTAGGACACAAATAACTAAATCACTGATCTGATCTGGTGTGACATAGTTGGTTTTGTGATGAGATTGGGAGGACTGAGCGGGTATTGGGGTTTGAGCAGCTCCCAGGACCACTCAAAACAAGGAGTTGTTTGGTGAGCCATGGTAAGCTTGACTGTGTAATTGGTCTGAGGTTTTTTAATGACTTAGAAAATTGCTGGGTACCTCTAAATGCTGGAATTACTTTTGGATGGTGCTCATTAGTGCTCTACATGCTTTCCATCAGCAACACGCTCCCTGGGCTCCTTTTCATAGTGTAACATGAACCAGACCAGTTTTGGTGCCTGTTAGGAGGAGGGTCTGACCCCAGCACGAGGCATTGCAGCCCCTCCTCTGGGGCAGAGATGAAATAATTTGTTAAATCCAGCACGATTCCTTTATTGTTGAGACACCTGTAGACCTGCTCTGCAGCCACTCTCAGCCTGACCTCTTGAAGTCTGCTCTGGTTAGACAAGAGCAGTGTGTGTTCTGCCACCTGTAATAGTTCCAGAAACATCATGAGCCAGACTCGAGCAAATAGTTTTTTGACCTTTTTTTGGCAAATTTCATCCAGACCTTTCCATCTGTCATTTTGATTCTGCTGCTTGTCCCATTAGCAGACAGTAACCTCCTTGAGGACTCCAAATACACGATGAGCACGAGCAGGTTCATTAAACTTGGGGAAGAATAGTAAAACATGGCACCCTGACTTCTTGGCTTCCTTGTGCTGGGTTTTCTTGCTCAGTCCACTGCCATGGTGGAGTAGGTGTGAGGCAGAGGCTCATGTCAATACTTGGTGTGAAATTTGGGGTATTACTTGAAGTCCGTTTGCAGCTCAGTTTGCCATGGTCTTTTTATAGGATTTGATCTCCTGACTGATGGTGGCTGCTTGCTTAAGATCCATTGAAAGGAGAGAAGATGGCTTAGAAATGTCATTGTATGTAAAGAGTTTTCCAAAACTAACACAGTAAGAAACTGGCATCTCCTTTCCAGAATCCCAAAATGGTTTGGGTTGGAAGGGACCTTAAAGCTCATCCCGTGCCACCCCCTCCCATGGGCAGGGACACCTTCCATGAGACCCTCTCGCTCCAAGCCCTGACCAGCCTGGCCTTGGACACTTCCAGAGGCAGCCACAGCTTCTCTGGGCAGTCTGTGTCAGGGCCTGCCCACCCTCACAGGAAGGAATTTCTTCCCAATATCCCATCTAACCCTGCCCTCTGGCGGTTTAAAATCACTCCTAGGCTGGTATTCCTGCTGGGAAGGATAATGGCCCTAAATTCCCTCTCTAAGGTCCCTCTTACTTTATCCATGTTCTGCTGCTTGTGGCTCGTAAAAGCATTTTGGTCCCCAGCTGAATACATGGAGTATGTCCAGCACTATCAGGACTGTCCATGACTGCCCCCAAGTGTTGCTGTGACAAGGGAAACGGCCCAAACTTGAACATGAAGTAAAAGGGTAGGTGGAAGAAGAGAATTTTTGGGTCACTGGCCCTCATCAGCCCAGACACTTTTCATTCATTAGCAAAACAGTTTGTGGTTTGCTCTTTCACCACATCTGTTGCTGGGTTTTTCAGACTGCTGACGCTTCAATTAGAGCTCATTAGAGACCTTGTCAATCACAGCCCTCCAGAAGTCCTGCCTGAAAGAAGCTGTGCGTGGTGGTGGAAACGGGCCTTGGCATGGAATGCCCTGCTTGGGGTTCAATTAGTCATTATTTGTAAATACACTACTCAGAGGCTGTCAGAATGTACAAGAGGACTTCTGAATCTCTACAGAATGAGTTTGCTGTAGGCACATATGTTTTTAAGGACAACCAATTTAAATTGGAATAATTTTCCATGGAGCTCCTCCGGAAACTGTGAGCCTTGGAGCATGTACCTGTGGGCCAAGTCCAAGCTGAAAGGAAGTTCCCAAAAGAGGAGAGAGAAAGGTGATTGCACTGCTCTTAAATGGGTTTGTTGTGAAGATGCTCCAAGTCAAAGGTTGGACTTCATGAACTTCAAGGTCTTTTCCAGCTTAAATTATTCTGTGTGTAGTGACAGCACTTGGAGCATTAGTTCAGATGTTAACCGTGTCACAAAAATGCTGTGTCACCTCCTTAGTGCCTCACTTTGTCCAGGAGTTGCTGCTGCTGATTCACTGTGCTTCCCACGGAACCCTGTTGTGAATCACATCAGTTCTCATCACCTGAGAGGTGTTCTCTGGTTGGAAATGTGTCCTGGGATCAGCTGAGTGAGGTTCAGTTTGGCTCATGAGGTCACAGTGAGTGGCAGGAGGCGGGAGGGAGGGAGGGAGGCTGGCAGAGCTCTCTTCCGAGTGGCTGAGCAGCTCATCCCGAACGGTCACAACAGCCCATGGCAATTGTCCTCCTGCTTCCTGTCTCTTAAGGTCAGTTGTACAGAAAGTCAGCCCTCTCTACTTTTAGCTGTGCTCTTGCCAAGAGAAATCCCAAAGAAAGATCAGCTCCTGGGCAGTGCTGCTGTGGAGGGTCCCCTCCTAGGATGCCTTGGCAGCACAGGACAAGGTGAGTGGGTGGTGTCCGGGCTTGCAGCCTCCAGAGTCCTTTTGGGGTATTTTCTTCATACAGCTTCAGTGATGTGTCTTTGAAGGCTGAGGTGGCAAAGGTGGAAGGAAACTGGATTTATTTTCCTCGTGGGCCATGTGCAGCAGATAACACAGATCTATGACAGGATTGCCTTGATGGCTTTGACTTGAGAGTGGAAGTTGATGCACTCTCAGTCTTTGTGAAAGTTAAGCAGGTTCCTTTAGCAAGTACAAACTTCCTGCTGAGTGTTTAATTTGGATGTTTGCCTGGGTGTGTATAATACAAATTAGATGAAAAATCTAGCTGACTCAGGAAAATCAGATGCCTGGCATGAAGTGGGGACAGAAAGTGGTCCTCACAGAATGGACAGGCTCTCCAGGAGAGGGAGGGAGGGTTGCTCACAGCCACAGCTTTCTCCCACTCTTCTCCCAGTAAGACTGCTATTGAAACAGCAGTCATTCCCAAAAGTGAAAGCTTTCTTGAAGACCAGAACTGAATAATGCTGCCATTGAAGAATTAAAGTGAGAGCTCTTTATAGACACAGCAGTCTTTATAGACACACCAGCTCTTTGCTGGTTATTTTTTAAGGCTCTGTTTGCAATTAGAGATCTGGGAGGTGATCAGCTCTCCTTTCTCATCACAGGGGAATACTGAAGTATTTTTAGTAGAATGTGTTACTTTTTAGAAAATCCCGGAGTGATGAATCTTAAAATGTATAAACTTATGATTTTGAAATATTTGAACACAGTTCAGGCTGTTGCTTCATGCGAGCTCCAGGCAAATCTGCTTGCATGCCTTCAGTCACTGAAGATATATGAAGCTACAGAATTTACCCCCAGGCAAACTGCACTGCTTGGGCTGCACAGACCATAAAGAACATGAGAATGTGACTGCAGCTTTTTGTGTTTGGAGTCCAAGAGCCTGAGCACTGTGCGGCATTGCAGGGAGAGATAAAATAATTGGATGCAGATGGCCAGCTGAGCGTCTGGTGAGGGTGGAAGATGTTTTAAACAAAAAATCAGATCCAGTGAAAGCTGAAAAAGAGGTGGTGGAAGCAGAAGTGCTTTGACAGCCCTGTGGGCTCAAAGCTGTCTTTGACCTGCTGTTCTGCCTGGACTTGCTGACCTGTGGGATGAGCTCCCAGCAGCCAGGCAGGTTTCTAATGCAAGGATTATTGGCTAAAGAAAGGGGCTCTGGCTCTCTGAATAAATTTATGGTGGTTGAGAGCCAGTTTTTCCACTTGGTGAGTGGCTGTAAGCAGGAGCTTTTCCAGCTAGCAAAGATTACCTCTGGATATCGTGATGGTAATTGGAGATAGCAATTAATATATGTAAATTGTTAATGTGATGCTTGGCTTAGAGCTAGCAACCCCACTTCCTGGTGTGAGATTGGAAAAGAGAATTTCAATTCTGGCTTTATATCACTTATTCTTTCTATTTTTAAGCCTTTTTGTCTTCCAGGCTCCTGCCACTGCACTGCTGGTGTTAGAGACCCTTAAAGTATCTGTTTAAATATCATTTGAAGGGAGTGTGTGTGAAGATGAATCCTAGTTGGAAGCCTCCCTAACCTCTTTAAAGCACGGAGGGGAAATCTGGGATAGAGAAGTATCACTGGAGAGAGTATGTCCTGCATATCCCTAAATTGTTGCTGGATTTCTCCAACCAGCTGGGCTCTGACACAAACAGTCAGGACTTCCCAAGATACTGATACTCTGTGATGGCTCCTGGGACTGGGACTGGTAATGGGATACAGGAGCCTTCACCTGCAGGTCACCAGTCACAGCCCAGGGCACTCTGGCTGTGCCTGCCAGATGGCTGTCTTTTGTTTCTCAGGAGGGGAATCCAGCAAAAGCCCTGTTTTATCCTGCAAGGCACAGGAAGAAAGCCAAGGATCCTGTTTTATGAATGGTTGTCACCTTTTTAAATGGAGTTCCTCGAGCTGAATTCAAACATTGTGTAATTAATGTGATATGTCTGCTATGACACAGTTAGCTGGACAAACCTGGATTTGCAACCTTGTTAACATCTGTGGTTTCCAGAAAAGCTCCTTTGGCTTAAGTTTGGTTTTGCCAATTCTTGCAGTGCTGGAATTCAGTGCAAGTACATGAATAACACTGAGCTGTGTCCAGTATCAATTATATCTTGTCTGAACACAAAAGTCCATTTAAATGTCATTTCATAAACAAAGATTGATGACTGTGTGGCCTTAGGACCTGTGACGGATCAAATTAAGGTTTAGCACTGTGTGGATTTGTGGGAGTGACTGTACTGGTGGTTTTAGGCCCAAGATGAGTGAAGCCAGGCTTCCTTCTGAGTGCCCACAACATTCGCTAGGCCGTGCCCGCCTCCTGCAAGAACAGGAAATTCTGAGGCTGTGCAAGGACTCCAAAACATCAGAGTAAAGCTTTTTTAGATGAAGGGTCTGAGCTGGAGGTGTGCCAGAAGGGTTATTTTGTGAGAGGGTCACGGAGCTTCCATGGGCTCTTCTGTGTTTGAATGGTTTCCCCAAGCCAGGGGAGCAGCGCTTCTGTCCTCCTTTAATGTTGAAAGTTCACATGTGGTAAAAATACTCACCTTCCTGGTGGGATGGGGCTTTTAATTAAAAACTGCTCTCATCACATGTGTGTTCAGATACCTGCACCTTGCAGATGCACTTTCAAAACACAGATGGATGTGAATGGCTCCTTGGCTGAGTGAAGTTTGCCTCATCTTCCCAGAATTGTAGAAATGTTTGGGTTGGAAGGGTCCTTAAAGATCCTCCAGTTCCACCCCTGCCATGGGCAGGGACACCTTCCACTGTCCCAGGCTGTTCCAAGCCCTGTCCAATCTGGCCTTGGACACTTCCAGGGATCCAGGGGCAGCCACAGCTTCTCTGGGCAGCCTGTGCCAGGGCCTCCCACCCTCACAGGGAAGAATTTCTTTCTGATTTCCAAAGTAAACTTAATCTCTTTCAGTTTGAAGCCATTCCCCCTTGTTCCTTCTGCTTCTTTAAGGAAAAAATGTATAATCTTTAATTTTGCTGCATTTAGCATAGTTTTCCAATGTGTAAGGTTCCTGTGGAGGTCAGTAATGCTGACCTCTGAATAAACATGGAAAAAGACTATTTCTTAGGACTGGTACACCAGGAATGTTGCTGTTTCAGTGGTAGCTGTGGTACATTTCAGTCAAGGCTGTAGAAGAAAACAGCCACCTGGGTGTACTCAACTGGAGTGGACACAGCCAAAATATTGGCTGTCCTGGGTGTGTGAAGTGCAGAATTTGATGCAGTTCAGTGTGGTCAAAGCAAGGATGGGGACTGTGTGTCAGACATGGAGAACTGAGGTATTACTCCTCTTTCCTCTATGAATTTGTTTTTAGATACTTGTTTCAAAGTACTTTAAAAAATAATCCGGAAGCAATTGTTTAATTGCTAATTAGCTCCTTGAACCAAGAAGTGAGTCCAGAAGGAACGATTGAGTTTAGCTACCCCAAAAAGGGTATGGTTTCCACTTTGGCACAAGCGATTATTTGTCTTGATAGCAGAGCAGTTGCCTTAATTAAAACACTGTCCACATACCTGGGCAGCTCTGCTGGAGAATTTGGTTACACAGCACAACAGGATCCTTGTTCGACACGTTTCCCTCACTTTCTCATTCAGCTTTTCTTTCCTCTGCACTACACATCCTTTGTGTATCTCCTTGGAAAAAAATATCCCCCAAACACTGTGCCCTGTTCCTTCTGAATGATGCTGCTGTTCTTCCAGGCTGAGCCCCAGATATCCTTCTTTTTTTCTTTCCAATTTACATTGAGGGTGGTCTCACTTTCTGAGTACCCAGAGCCACCAGAAGAGATCTGAGGGAACAAGGGTGCATTAGGGCCAGGTGACATTAATGCTGGCCTTCAGCTGTAGATACAAGGTGCAGATTGTGTTCTGCATGTGACCTTCCAGTGCTTAGAGTGGGAAAAGATTGTGTCAGAACAAAAGTGGGAGCCCAGTCTTTGCTTATAAAAGAACCTCGTCCTCCAGTGTTTGCATCACAGTGACATTTATTTGTAGTGCAGTGATGAATGGAACTAAATTGCTGCTTTGGCATCTCAGTTTGGCCTGAGGAGTGGCTTAATTCTTGTGTTTCTAAATTTAAGTCAAAATTCCACATGTAATGAATGCTGTAGATGAGTGCTCAGACACCTGAGTGAGTTTTGGCTCTTCAGTTAACATAGAACAACCTTAACAAGAAAAATTACCAACACAAATCCACTGTTTGAGATTGAAAACTGAGAGCATCAGTTGCCTTCCAAGCAGAGTTGCCTTTGCTGGGATCAGAAGATAAACTGAATCTTGCAAGAGTCTGAATGTGCACAACAGTTTAAATGTTTTAGTAAGGTTCAGTACTTGACATGGAAAAGAATCCAAAGGACCTAAATTCAGAAGAAATCATAGTCTCATGAACATAAACCTGAAGTGTTTAAAGCTGCAAATTATCTTGTTCAAATTACTGCCTTTGCCTTATAAGCAGTTTTCAAGAGTAGAAGAGGAAAGGCAGTGTGCATAAATTGTAAATTCATTCTTAGGAAGTACAGTTGATGTCAGAAATGGTATAAAAAGTATGTTCTTGGGGTAACTGTGCCACACTTGGGTGCTTTTCCAATAATTAGAATTACACAAATAGTTCAATCAGCTGGAATATCTATTCTTTTTATAAATACTGTAGAAATTTTCTAGTATTTCCAAACCAGATGAGTGGGTTTTCTTCTGTTTTATTCTGAAAGATGAGAAGGGGAAAAGAATAGGTTGCCTGAAGTCCTGTGGAGTGTGTGTACCAAGGAGACAGGATGTACAGCTTGCTTTACAATGGAGGGTTATAATACAGTGCAGTATTATATTCTAGTGTGTGATATAATGCAGTCACTGTTATGGCTGTAGGAATAACCACAGCCCTCAGAAATTGGGAAAGAGACCCTGCTCATGAATATTTGTTATCAAATCATCCACAGATAAGTTGAGTTCAGTAGATTGCATCTTAAAAAAACAATGGGTTACAAGTTCCTTCTAGTCAATATGGGATTGTGCTCTGAGCCCTTCAGAAACCTCACACCAGGCATGTGCTGTTCTTAAAAGAAAGTTAAATCTAAAAGTAACTTGTGTGGGTTTTTTAATAAGGGTTGTAAATTCAGCTTTTCTGCAGGGGAATCAGTTTGGCCTCGGGTTTGGGGTTTCTTGTGAGAACGCTTTGTATGGATATTTGGGGTTGAAGGATTGCACAGCAAGGCCTCTCATGCTCCCTCACCACATGTGTAGTGTAGGCTGTTCCCAAAGAAACAGAGTGGAAACAGAGGCTGGGAAAAAACCACTTCCCCCCAGTTCTGGTTTCATCACTATTACTCATCCCAAAGGCAGGTCAGAGCCAGGAGCCTGTTCTGGACATTTCTCTGTGCTGATGGGCTCCTGGCCAAGGGATGTGTTCCCCTGGTCCCCTCTGGATCGAGCTCCCACTGCTGGGCTGCTGTGGGCTGGCTGTGCTGTCTCTGAAGGTGAAGCAGGCAGATTGAGTTGCTGTCAGCCTGAAGAGTCAGCCCAAAATTAATGGTTAATGGGGAAGAGAAGGAAGGGACAGAGGGGAGCCAGATATGCTCACAGACACAGATACATAATTTCACCTACCTTGTGCCACCACACTGCTGATTTGGATCAGCTCCGGGAAGTATTTGGTTTGTCTAGTCTCAGGAAAAGGAAGAATTTCCCTGAAAGCTGCTGCTGCTCGTCCACTTCTGTTTACCCAGGAAAGTGTTGTGGTTTTGAGGCCTCTTCAGCCAGGCCTGCAGGTACCAAAGGAGGAATACCTGTGAGGGCCCTGAGCTGGGTTAAATCCTGAACTGCCCTGCTCTTGGTTTGGGCTCTGCAGTTCTTATTCATGGCCACTTTACAGTCTGTAGAGACCAAAAGAAAAATGCTCAAATGAATATTTCAGCTTTTTCAGCACTTTACCAACCATATCTTGGTTTGCCTCTGAGTTTAAGGATTGATTGTGTGGGTCAGGTGTTGCATCACTTGCTGGTCGCATCTTAGAGCCATGGAATGGTTTGGGTTGGAGGGACTTTAAAGCCCATCCAGTGCCACTCCTGCCATGGGCAGGGACACCTTCCACTATCCCAGGTTGCTCCAGGCCCTGTCCAGCCTGGCCTTGGACAATTCCAGGGATGAGGCACCCACAGTTTGTTTTGTCATTTCCATTTAGGATATTTTTTTGATCTTTCATAGTCACATCAGTTTATGTGTGTCCCTGCTCATTCTGACTGTCATCCTCTGTATGTTACTGCCTTGTACTTGGGATTAGGAGTGTTTTTGTTCCAGGCAGTTTGATCTCTTCTGTCCCTTCTAGTGCATTAAAATAGTTTCGGGGCTGTTGCACCCCAAATTTATTTTTTCTCCTCTAGGCTTCTTTCCTTTGAAATGGTGCTAATCCATTCACTGAATCAATGGCTTGAAGAGAAGAAAGCATATTTCCATGTTTCCTTTATTCCTCCCTCCCTCCCCTTTTCATTTCTTATGAGTTGTGAATTCATCACTTCTTTATTAATTTTTCCCTTGATTGCCTTTTGTCCTCATGTCCTTAGTCAGGTTTTCATCTCTGCGATGCAGAGTGAAATGCAGAAGAGATTCCACACTGCTTATTTCTTTCTTGTTTTATTAGCACATTGTTACCAATCTATTCAAGAACTTACCAACTCAGTTGTCCTGTGATCCTGTTGTGTTGCTGGGAAAGGGCATTTTGCTTCAGTCCATTTCCCTTGCAGTGAAATCTGGACTGTTGTTTTGGCAGGAAGCACGATGCACTGATTGTTTGATGACAGCAGCTGCAGGAATGATTGTTGATGGTCCCTGGGATGGTCTGGGGCACGTTACCTGAAGTGTGTGCAGGGAGATGGAGTCTCATGTCCCTGCAGGACATCACGGCCCCTCTGCCGTGTTTGAAGCAGAGCTTGTCTTTGTCCACATGCAGGGCAGGGAGGCAGCTGGGGTCCTGGATCCATGGAAAGCTCTGGAGGATGTGGGAGGTGTGTTGGATTTGACACGTGCATGCACATGGACACGTTTATTCTCATTAGCCAGCGTGGTCATGCTTGGCTACGTGCCTGAAAACTGCTCTGAACCTGACCCAGAGTGGGAGCTTGGGAAAGCTCACTCCAGCATATGGATGGTGGATTCCTTTAGCAGCTCCCTCATTCCCACTCCACTGTAAATATTTACCTTTATCCCTCAGCCCTGGGCAGTCGCTTCCCTGGCGTGTGTGTATTGAAGTGTGCTGGACCACACCAGTGGTTTGGTAATGAAATCTGAAATTACTAGAGGTGGGAGCATAGGGGTGTGTTGTAAGTGAAGTGATTTCTTGAAGAGTTTTGGCTTTGGGACAGATGTGGGCTGTTAATAACAAAATCTGTTCTTAGGGGTGCCAGTGCCTTCCAACCTTAACGTGTTGCCCTTTCTCCCCTCCCTGTTGTTTCCTCCCACCCCTCAGGTCCCAAGCCTGTGTGAAGATCTCCTGTCCTCTGTGGATCAGCCCCTGAAGATTGCACGAGACAAGGTGGTAGGGAAGGATTATCTATTGTGTGACTACAACAGAGATGGGGACTCGTACAGGTGAGTTCCCAGCCAGAGCTGGGGCTGGCTGCTGCTCTGTAAATGACATCCATGTGCAGGTCTTGCAGGCCCTTCTCCCTCTTACTTCCAGCCAAAAATAGTCAGTCACTTAAAGATTTAGAGCCCAAAATATGCTGTTGTTATCTTGCTAAAGGGGGTACCTGGTTTATTTCTCTTTGTTTTCTGTGTTCTGGATTAAAACCAATTCTCCAGCAGAAATGGCCTTGATAGGAAATTAGACTGCTGCAAGGTTATAAAATCTCTGGAATGGATAATGACAGAAAAGAGATGATGCAAGCTGTGGGTTTAAACAAAATCATCTTCAGCTTGTACAAAACAGGATGGATTTGCCAGCTGGGAAAGGCTCTTTCACTCATGTTTTGCAAGGAATTTACTGACTTTGGACTCGGTGTCATTAGTTCTATTTGAAAATCTTGGCCCAAGTTTTTACCAAAGAAAAGGAATCTCCCCCCAAAAAATCTACCAAAATAGCTGATTTATTCTGAGGACTGTAGACAAAAACAATGAAAATATTTGAACGCTGTAAGCTGTGTGCAGTTACAATATAATTCATTTTGAAGCAGGAGGGGCTGTAATACTGGAATAGTACAATCAGATTTCAGTGTTTTGGCTGCCCCGTAGAACACAGTCTCTCTTTTAATGTGTTTTCCTCTACCTTGCCATTAGGATGATGTTTTTCATTTATGTTTAAATCATCCCTTCCCTTTCTCACATTGCCTGACTTTCCTTAATGGCTGTAGTGACAGTGGCATAATTCCAGATATTTAATTTAAGGGTCATGAGTTTACAGTCCAGAAACCTTTGTGACTCCTGCAGCACTTTTATTCTTTCCCTTAACAAAGGGTGCTGGGCTGTGAGGTAATGACCCCATTCATCTCCTGTCCTGAATTACCAGCTCAGCTATCCTGCTGCTTCTGGGGATGATTCTGAGCCTTCCACTTGTCTCTCCTTGTAGCTTCAGTGTCATAATTTACATTTTAGTGCTTGGAATTATCTCTAGGAGGAATCTCACTTTGCTCTGTGTAGATTTGATGTAGTGTTTTACATTCATCTGGCCAGAATGTTTCAAGAATTGTGTTTCAAAGCGGAATTTCAGAAAATATTTTTTGACAAATCCTTTTTCTTTGGCTGAGGCATCACTGCAGAAGCAGGTGAGCTTGTAAAGGATTCGAGCTGAATTGGTTTAGTTGCTTTGAGATGCAGGAAAGGTCCCTCTCTAATATGAAGCACATGTGTGTGGATGATTTACAGAGAACATGCTGAGATTCATTTTCTCCTAGAAGCAAGAGATGGAGAATGAGAGTGGATGCAGAGTTTGACAGTGCCTCTGGATTGTGGCTGAGTGTAAATCCTAACGAGTTGTTTAAAATATAACCTATTGCAGGGGACCAACAAGTGAGCAGGACCTGAAGGTGGAGTGTCACTCACGTTCTTTAGGGTACTAATCTCATATTTAGAAACTATTCCAACCTTCTACAGAAGAGCCTGATGCCTTCTAAAAGCATTTTGCATTAATTTTGTGTGCCCCAGCTGGTCAGATCCACTTTAGCAGCTACTTGCATTTAATCAGTTCTGAATTAGTAGATAAAATAGGAATTTAGAGCTTCTGCCCCCCACGAGATGTACCCACACAGCTGCAGCCCCTCTGGCAGATGCAGGAGGAGGGATTAAATCCTGAATTTCTTGTGGATCTTTCCAAGAGATGCTTTCTCCCTGAAGTCATGATGTTTCTTGCAGCCCCTTTGCGTCCTGCTCAGGCTGTTGACGTGGACATCAATCACCAGGGACACAGGGAACTGGAAAGGCACTGGTTAGGCAGTAATGGGACATTGTGCAATTGCTAATAATCCCCTGGGTTTAATTAGGGCACATGACAGCCCTTCCTCTAAGGTCAGTGCCACTCTCTGGAATTTGCTCCATCTCTTTCTGAGAAGGTATTAAATAGTTAGAAGGAAGCAGGAGGAATTAGGTTTTTAAAATCACTTTGAAATTTTCGGGACTTATTAAGTAATGAGGTTTCAGAAAAGCTCTTTCATTTGTTCCTCTAGAGCAAGCACCATGTGTTAATTGCTGGCATGAAAGAATCCTGTTCCTAAGGCTTTTGATTCAGGCATTCTGGATTGAAGTGATTCTTCCTTCTGGAATTGATTGGTCCCAGCTCTGATTCATGAAGTAAATTCTTTCCTTCAGCACACAGCAGAAGCCTTTGAAACCCCAGCAGCACTGCCCTGTGCATGTTAATCCCATTCTGTGCCTGTGTCCAGACACTGCTTCGTACCTCATAAAATCTGCAGTTGTTACTGGGAAGTGGCTCTTACACTAATTTAATCAATTAGGCCAAGACCTAGGAGGAGTTCACTGGGCTTTTAAAAGCTTTTGATATTTCCACAGCCATTTTTCAGAACCACACGCTTGATTAGAAGTCCCGGGGAATCTTGCTCCCTGCCTGCAACGTGCTGCATCCCCAATTCCTGCACACTCCAACCCAAACACCTTTTCTTCCTGTTGGGCAGGTTGCTAATTGCATTTATTTTAGCACTAATCCAAGTATTTCGGAGTATTCCGTGGGCAACTGAGCCTCGCTCTCCTTCAGCAGGAGAGGTGGGGCTGGGTAGTCAGACTTTCTCACTGGGAATCCAGTTTTATAGAGTTGGGTTTTTTGAGTGGCTTTACAATTTGACTGGGAATTTGCCTGGAAAAAAAGCTGCTGTGGGAAGTGAATATCCTAATGCTTAGCCCATCACAGTTTAGTCTTCCCTTCTATTTAGACAGACTTGGATTGGTCCATGTCGAACATGGATCAGACTAGAAGGTGAATTTTTGGAGTCTCCTTGGATTTTCATAACTAGATAATTTTTATTTTCTCTATATTATCAAATCCTGCTTGTGGGAGTCTCACAGGTACTTCTGTGAGTGCTTCTGGAATAACAGAGGTTTGTGAAGGATATCAAACAGTCATAGAATCCACATTGTGAAGGCAGAGCTTTTATTAATGTTTTGGTTTTTTTTAATATTAGACTTCAAGGTCTCTTTGTCCATACATTTCCACTCGAAGTGTGTTTGATCACTCTGTCAAATGGAATCCTTACGGGGAATTTGGGGCCAACAACGCTGAAACCTGTTAGCTGAAACACAAACCATTTTCTTTTGGGGAAATTAGAGGTCTGACTTTTGAAATTTAAGTGCTTGTCCATCTGTCTTTCTTCAAATAGCCTCCAGTTAAATGTTTAAATGTGTTGTGAGTGCATTTCCACAAAAATAAAAAATACAGGGCTGTGTTAGGAGGGTTTTTTTGTTGGTAA
The DNA here is from genome assembly GCA_013398275.1 of Promerops cafer. Lineage (NCBI taxonomy): Eukaryota > Metazoa > Chordata > Aves > Passeriformes > Nectariniidae > Promerops > Promerops cafer. The sequence goes on along the minus strand of VZSE01010699.1, from coordinate 43,467 downwards.
AGCCACTGCTGGCTCCAACTGGAATGGGATGAAAATGCCACAAGCTGCTGGCTGGAAGGGTCTGTTCTGGGCTGCCCCTCAATCCCATTCCTGCAGCCAGGGGAAGAGGTTTGGTGTCTGCACTTAGAGCTTCTCTCAGTGGTTCTGCAGGAGTTCTCTGCTCACCCTCTGCAGCAGCTGAACCATTTGGGGTAGCACCAGGGGGATTTTAATGTCGATTTCTCCTAGATTTCAGAGATTTTAGGTAAAGGAGTGAAGAAAGAGCTGAGAAGGGACCTCATCCCTGTCTGTCGCTGTCTGCAGGGAGGGCTCTGAGCAGGGCCCGGGCTCTGCTCCCCGGGGCCCAGCAGTGGCACCAGAGGAACGGGCAGGGTCTGATCCCAGGGAGTTCCACCTGGACATGAGGAAGAACAACTTTACACACTCGGGGAGACACTGCCCAGAGGGGGTGTGGAGTGTCCCCAGACCCATCCGGACTCGATCTGTGCCCTGTGCTCGGGGCTGGCCTGCTGGAGCAGGGAGGTGGCACCAGATGAGGCCCTGTGGGCCCTTCCAGCCTGACCCAGCTGACATCCTGGGGCTGTTGACTCCCCTCCAAAGCAACCACATTTTAAGCAGCTGTTTAAAATCACAAAATCCCACAATCACTGAGGTTGGAAAAACCCTCCAAGACAGTTGAGTCCAACCTTGACCAATCCCCACCTTCTCACCAGCCCAGAGCACTGAGTGCCACGTCCAGTCTTCCCTGGGCACCTCCAGGGATGGGCACTCCAAACCTCCCTGGGCAGCCCCTGCCAAGGCCTGAGCACCCTTTCCATGGAGAAATTCCTCCTGATGTCCAAGCTGAGCCTCCCTCCCCTGGCCCAGCCTGAGGCCGTTCCCTCTCCTCCTGTCCCTGTTCCCTGGGAGCAGAGCCCAACCCCCCCGGCTGTCCCCTCCTGGCAGGGAGTTGTGCAGAGCCACAAGGTCCCCCCTGAGCCTCCTTTTCTCCAGGCTGAGCCCCTTTCCCAGCTCCCTCAGCTGCCCCTGGGGCTCCAGCCCCTTCCCCAGCTACATTCCCTTCCCTGGACATGCTCCAGCTCCTCCATGTCCTTCTTGTGGTGAGGGTCCCAGAACTGGACACAGCCCTGAGATGAGAACCATGACCTGAAAGCATCACTTGGGTGGATTTGACACAACAACTCCACTTCCCATGGTCTCACCTTTCCTGTCAAGTGTGGCTACTAGGAGTGAAGGGAGCAGAGCAGAGCCTGAGCTTTGTGCTTTGCACCAAACAGGTGTCACACCCCGCTGCCTTTCTGAGAAATGGGTGACAAAGGGCTTCTGAGAAAAAGCCTTTTCCCTGTGGCCAGCACTGGGACCTGGTGCTGCAGCCAGGGCCTGGGAAAAGCAAGTGGGGAGGGGGAGAGGAAGGGTAGAGGTGCTTTTCTTTAAGCCAGCAGTGATATGTATAAGTTGGTTACTCCAAGGGGAAATGAAAAGCAAAATGCAGGTTTCCAGAATGGGAGTTATAAAAGCCTCAAGCAGATGGGCAAAGGGTTCCATTAATCTTTTAATATCAAATCTTTCATTAAGAACACAAAAAATCTATTCCACACCTGCAGAAATTGTAGTAAAACCTGCAGCTTTACAAACCCTGTTAAACCCTTCAAACTGTTCAAAGGGTTTCCTAATGTTATGCTAAAGGTAGAGTTTATTTCAAAGCAGAATAGTGGAGGAAAATGTGGACCTTAATCATAGCCAGCAGTGTTTGGCTCAAATACTGTCAGATCCCAAATAAGCTACACAATCGATTTGTATTTGCATGAAAATGATTTTAAATAGTTAATGTTCAACAGCTGAAGCCTTGTTGTTGAATATATAAGAAGGAACAGGTTGAAACCCAAGAGATACCTTTTTATATAGAAAAACCTGAAGCCAGGGAATGGCCCCCAGGTGAGTTTTGAGGGCTCAGTGTCCCCTTTTTGCCAGTGTTTGAAATGGCTGTGGAGGGTGCAGTTCATACAGGTAGATTGCTCTGGGCACCTTTTGGTTTTTTTGGAAGCTCAGCATCTGTGGATGAGGTCAGACCCACCAGTATTAAACCTTTCAGAGCCATGGAATATCCTGAGCTGGAAGGAACCCCCAAGGACCATCCAGGCCAACTCCTGGCCCTGCACTGACACCCCAACCGTCCAGCCCTGCGCATCCCTGGGAGCGTTACCCAAAAGCTCCTGGGAGCTCTGGCAGCCTCGAGGCCGTGACCAGGCTCTGTCTCGTTGTCTGTTTTTCCTGTTCCCTGTCTGACTGTCCCTTTCCTTGTCTCCCTGGCAGGTCACCGTGGAGCAACAAGTACGACCCTCCCCTGGAGGACGGTGCCATGCCCTCGGCTCGCCTGCGCAAGCTGGAGGTGGAAGCCAACAATGCCTTTGACCAGTACAGAGACTTGTATGTCAGTCCTTCCCTCAGAGCCCTGTCTGTCTGTCTGTCTGTCCGTGTCCCCTGGGGCAGGTGTGCAGTGGGGTTTGTGGTGCCAGACGTGCTGAAATCCGTCAGCTGGTGCCAAAGGCGGATGCTGAGGTGCTTTCCCACCTCCTTCCCCCTTTAACAGATTGATGCTGTCTGTGTCCTGGCACGACCTGGCTTCTCTTTGATCTCTAAGTTCAGTCTTAAGCCATCTGCATTTTCCATTCCTTCAAGGCTGCACTCCTAAATAATCTCTATGTGCAGCAGCAACTCCCACATCTTCCAGTGAAATGACAGGCACTGAACGCTGAAATGCAGCAGTTGGACAGGGATTAATATACTTCTGCAGGATGCTTGTTTCAGGCCCTGTCTTATTAAAGAGGTGTAAAACAAAGGAGTTAATAGAGCACTTGTGAGATAAATGTAGATTAGGCAGTGGTTTTTTTAAAGCAGCAGTAGGAAGCTGTCTGGGTGAGTTATCAGTTGAACAATTTTTCTGTAAGTTGGGGCTGTACTAGCCCTGCACTGCACTCACCTCTGAATCCTTGGGATGTGGTCAGGTTCAGCTGTGGTCTCCTAAACAGTGCTGGGGTGGAAAGTGATGCTAAAACTACACAACAAGTGAGTGTTGCAAAGCAAAATGAACCAGTAAGTGTGTCCTTTACTGGGACAATTTCTTAGGGAGGTGCCTAAAGACCATGAAAAAAGTGAACAAACTTCATTGCTGCTTCATATTCCCTGCCTGAAAAGGGAGATAAAACACAGCCTTAGATGTAGTTCATCATGTAACAGTGCTGACAGAAGCACATTAAAAGGAACTTTTCTTGATGGGTTCTGTGGCTCAATGTAAATGTAGCCTGTCCAAATGTGTTAAGCGTCACACTTCTGTTACAGGTATCAAATTTTTACTTCTTTTCATGCATTATTTTCATAGCTCTCCAACTTCTCCTGTAAGTAACAGTTGTTATTGGTATCTGAACTGACTGGAAGAAAGGAATTTTGCATATTCAGCAAAGCCAAGTTTGCAGTTACTCCCCAGATGCAGAACAGAGCAGGACCAATAAGATTTTTAATACCCTGAAACGAAAATGAGGTTTACGGAACCGAGGTTGTCTTTTTAAATCCCTCTCTGCTCAGATGACCATGAAATCATGGCTGGATACAATAACTTCTTTAAACAGCTTGAATTTGCTGGAAGGGAAGCACGGGGCAGGTTTCTCTGACTGAGGTGAATCTGCTGAGCCCTGCTCAGCGTGGGGTACAGAAGTACCTTTATATAACAGTCTTCATGTATTGTGTGGAAGGAAAATGGGAGGTTGTTCCAAATTCCATCTTTCTGTTTGTCAGTGCAAGTTTTACAGGCAGGAATGGTCAGAGGGGATCCAGGAGGGATCACAGCCAGGAGGACAGGTCAGACTATGAGCACAGGTGCCAGCACAGAGCACTTTAGTGCCTGTTGTGATCCCAAAAGTGGAGGAGGAAAAGAGCACAAGGGTGGCTTAATGTTTGGCTGAGCAGTGCAAAAAAAATTGTGGCATTTGTGGAAAGAATTTGCAAAGTTAAGGAAACTTAACCTCAGTGTCTGAAGGGTTCGTCGTGCTTAAAATCAGGATTTGTACTTTACCTTCAACAGAGATATGGAGAGAAACAGACTTTTGTTCTTGCAGTTGGGCTCTGCAGTTTTCTGAATAAGACAATTGGATTTTTGTGTTTTGACAGCCTAAGCTCAATTTTTACTTGGAGATCAGAGGGTAGAAATTCAGAGGTGGTAACAAGTGCCAGGTTCTCTCCGTGCTGCTCTTGCCAACACGTTGGGCTGGGAATGATTGCAGCAGTTCCTCACGGAGCAGCTGCTGGAGCTGCACGGGGGGGCTGTGGTGGGAAGGGGGGGCTGTGGCAGGGATGTCCCTTCATGGCTGCTGGAGCTGGGAGCTGATCCTGGGGATGTGCTGTAAAGCCAGCAGTGGGGCTGGGCCAAGCAGAGTCCATGGAGGTGTCACTGCCCTGCTGCTCTGGCAGCTCTGGAGCTGGGGAGGGAGGGCACAAGGCATCCTGGGCCAGGTACCAGTGTCCTTCCCAATTCTAGAGCCAGGGACAGCAGAGCTTTTCCAGCACTGGGAGGTACTTCAAGTTCGTTCATGTATTAATCAAAGAGCTGAGCGTGCTGGCAGCCCTCGGGACTGTATCTTTTGTGGAAATTCTGGTTACTGTTAGATGAGGAGATCTGTTCCAGGTTCACATTCCAGGAACAGGGATCAGTCTGTAGGCAGAGTGGAGAAAATCTACATTTTGAGTTTACCTGCAGAGGCTTTCATTGTTTCTGTTCACTCTGGTGGGGTTGCCTGCCCACACAGATCCTTCCCAGGGGACACCAGGCTACTGGTGTAGAATTGATACTTCACATTACAAATTCTCTCTAAAATATACCAGTTTAAGTGCAGTGGCTGCAGATGAAGAGGATGAAAATGGTGCTGAGGGAGAAGCCTCAAATCTGATACATCAGCTGCTCACCAGCAGTCCCTTAAGAGGCTGTTCTGTCCCTCTGTGGGGTAGAGAATGTTTCTGAGCTGCCTCTGTAACCACAGCTGCTGTTTTATGGAACAGAGGTAACAGTGAATACAAAGGTAATCACAGCACTCCCAGGGAATGCCAGATCCCAGCGTGCCTGAATTTCCTGGGCTGTTCAGACATTTTATTGCTATACTGAGAGTTTCTGCTGGGTTTTTCAGAGCAGGTAGTGGCTTTGTGTCCAGCCTTGCTGGACAGCTTCTGCTGTCCCAGGTTGCTCCAAGCCCCGTCCAATCTGGCCTTGGACACTTCCAGGGATCCAGGGGCAGCCACAGCTTCTCTGGTCAGTCTGTGCCAGGGCCTCCTCACCATCACAGGGAGAAATTCCATCCCAATATCCCATCCAGCCCTGCCCTCTGGCAGTGGGAAGCCATTCCCCCTTGTCCTGGCACTCCAGGCCCTTGTCCACAGTCTCTCTCCATCTTTCCTGTTGGCTCCTTCAGGCACTGACTCCAGTCAGGTCACCCCGGAGCCTTCTCTTCTCCAGTCTGAGCAATCCCAGGTCTCTCAGAAGTTGCTGTGCACGGGGCTCACTTCACTCCTGGGTTTCCAAATACACCTGATGCTGGTCATCCCAGCACCTGTAGATGAACAAATACCTTTGAGAACATCTCCATGCCACTCTGCTCTCCACATGTGCAACCTCCCCTGGATTGGCTCCCATTTTACCTTTAACACAGAAAGTGCTGGTATCTCACAGAATTCATCTGGGGCCTCTCCCAACACTTCAGATTGCTTCAGTTTTTCCTTGTGTCAGTCCCATTTGGCCCACACACCTTTCCTTTTCAGATTTCTCATCTCTCATCAGGTGTGGTAAGTCTCCACCTACGTTCAGTGAGTCACTGCATTGTATTTGCCATTTCCCAAGGGGTTGGCACCTGCTGTCGTGGGTGTTCTGAGGGAAACAGCCTGTTATGGATTTGTTAACAGTTTGTGTGGAATAATCCAGTCCGATTTGCTTGCTAGGGACCTTAAAATCCAATTTTGTCCCCAAAAGCTTAGTGGCCACTGAGTGACTGTAGTGTGAAAACAAGTTTGGGGAAGTCTTGTAATATTGCATGTAATAAAAGAATGTAAGCTGGAGAAGAACAATTCTGCTGAACCTTCAGAGCCTGTGAACCAGTGCTAAATTGACTTAAATGTCTGTTTTAGTGCAAACTACCTTTAGTATCTCCGGAGTTTCCCACCTTTTCTTTCTGGAGGCATTTGGGTTAAAGAGGAATTACACCAGGTTTTAGTTCCCTCTCTGTTCTCTGTATTAAACAAGCAGCATATTTCTTGGTTATCTGTTTTACCAAAATCCATGTCACTTTCCTAAAAACAACTGTTCCATTTCCATCTCCTGCTGCCAGGTTTAACTCCGACAGTGCCTGGAGCTAATGCCCTGGTATGTTTGTGTTCAGTAGGTTATTATTCCCAGATGGAAGTCTAATATCTTATACCACTCAGTTAGAGCCTTGGCTTTCCACTTGCAATATGGTGAAGATAATTTCTTCCAACACATGGTTGTAATTTATTGCCCTTTGCTTGACGTGTGTGTGTTTGATTGAAATCAAAGCATAATGAGGACCAGGGCAGCTGGTTAAATCTCCCTATTTTAGATTCTGCCTTCCCTTGTTTTGGGTTGGAGATAATCAGGGCTTTAATTAAGTAATCTAATGGCTCTTTGTTGTCTGGAAGAAATAATTTCTGAAGTTATTAAATAGACCTCCCCTGGGAAGGATGCTGCTGATGTGTCTGCAAACAGGATGAGTTTTGGCAACTTTGGACTGGTTTAGTGACTGACATACATTTAGAAAGCTATTTCTCCTTTTTTCCGTGGCTTAAATTGGATTTATTGGTGCTTTTGATTTTTAACAGCTTTAAAAAAAAGATAAAGCATCATCTTAATCATTCTGCTCCTGAAAATGTTTGTATTGATTAAGATTTTGAGTTTCCTCAACAGAATGAGCAATGAAACCTTTTGAACTTCTGCTTCTGTCTGTGTTTTGAGGTTGATCCATTTTCAGTTTGTTATATTAGAGCTCTGGACCAGGAATTTGGTAGGAGTGGAAGGAGGTCTGGGAGAGGATTGACCTCTGAAACATCTTTGTTGTGTGTAATCCTTTTATTATTGAATTTTGATTGGAATCTGGTCCAGAATAGTTACTCCAGTTTTGGATAGCGTTAGCAGTGCTGAAGGGGGCATCCCAGGCCTCTGCTCTTTGCAGCATGGATATTCCTGTCCTGTGCATAGAACAGAGGTGTTCTTTGTAGCCAGCTGAGCATCCACTGCCTTTCTCTGCTCTGGAGGAGGAGCTCCCTGGGCCATGTGCCTCAGGAACATGTGGATTGAGGAGCCTTTTGCCAGAGTTTGGGCAGGTACAGCAGTGATGTCCCAGTGACAGATGAGTTTGCCCTTTCATTTTTAGAGTGCTCAGGGCTGGCTCTATTTTTCATTTTTATTACTCTGTTTAATCTTGTGGAACAGCCTGGCTTTGCTGGGCTTTAGGGATGTCTTATTTTGACTGACGTGTGCCATCATCTGTACTGAGTATGTTCAGATGTCCCATAAACTGCTGGATAGTTTAACTTTCTTTAGCTGTTTTTACCCTTTTTTCCTAGTTTATTTTGGATTTTGTGCTTGAACAGCCTCTGACACTGCCTTAGTCCACTTGTCCTGATAAGAAAAAAAGGAAACCTCTATTAGTGCTGTACTTGGGCTGTAACTTTCTGAGATCTGCTGTGGTGTCATCTGAGTTCTCCTTCCCTGACAGACCCCAAGAGCCTCTCAGTGGAGCTCAGGCCAACTCACATAATACTTCACACTTCTCACAGGGTTTGTAGCAACTGCTGTATTCCTCTGTTTGACCAACTTTGCTGTACTTTGTGCGTGGAACAGCCCCAATTCCACCAAGTAAAGACCAGATGTAAGACCTGTGACGGGGAGGTTGCTTCCAGCACAGCCTGCCCTGGGACAGGGTGCCCAGAGAAACTCTGGATGCCCAACCCCTGGAAGTGTCCAAGGCCAGGTTGGACAGGGTTGGAGCTCACCAGGGGGTTTGGCAGCTGCGAGCCCTTTATGAGCCCTGTGTCTGTGTTCAGATGCAAACCTGGCCTGCCTGAACTGGAAGCCCCTGGAAAGCTTTGAAGTGACTTTATTGCTATCAGCTCCCTGTTCCTCATTACTGCTGCAGCCCTTTGTGCTGGCTTTCTCCTGGGCATGGGAGTTCCTGGGGCTTGCACAGCCAGGGCCTTGCAGATTGAATCCAGATGGGTTTGTTGTGCATCCCAGCACTAAGGAAACTGCCTCTGCATCCCTCTGCTGCCTGGGGATCTGCACGATAGGGTGTGTGACATCAGGATTGTGTCATCAGAGAGATTCTTTCCTCTGGTCAGGCTGATAAGGGTGAGATGAAGTCTCCTAAGACAGGTCTAAACCACCAAGACTTGCTCTGCTTTCATGCCCGTGTGCTTTTACAATTGCAGCCGTGCTGTTTTCCCAAGGAAATGATTCAAATGTGGAAAACAGAGCAGTGTTGGGACCCCCTCCTCAGCGTGCCCATGGGCAGCTCAGAGCAGAATTGATATTGAAGTTGTTGATAAATATTACACAAATTAGAGAATCTTCTTAGAAAAGAGGGGAAAATTAAATGTGCTGGCATGCTGGAAAACTGAATCAGTTGCTTTTCATCTGATTTTTTTTCTTTGGGAGTTCCATTTTGGAGCAGCTCTGCACACACTGCATTCTTATCTTCTGAATCGGAGATGTTGGGTGGAGGAGGAGTTTTTCCCTTGGGTTCCCATGGTTCTCTGTAATTACATAAAAACTGAACACTTGGATTAGGAGGTCAGCATTGATGAGGCAGCACTGTCCTCAAACACTGCTCTCTGAAGGATTTAAATCCCTAGGAAGAAATTACTTACATTCAAAAATGAGATGAAATTTTAAACTGTCATTTTATTGTGATCTGGAATTTTTGAACTGGTTGTCTCTAATAATACTTTGTATTGTATGGACAGTAATTTACCTCATACCCTCACAAATGTACACTGTTTTAATGATGGAATTTGAAGACAGAGTAACTTAAACAACAGCAGCCTTCTTGTGGCAGATCTGATAGAGAATTCTTCTGTTAGAAAATTGATGTCACATGAAATCTGCAGCCTCCGAAGATTTTGGCAAACTTAAACCACGACAGAAGATTTCTGCTGTCTCTTCCCCTCCTATCCATGTTTGGATTTCAGCTGGCAGAGTCTGGGATGTGGCAGACTGGGGGTGGCTGAAGCAGTGTCTGTGCTGCCCAAGGATGGCCACGGGAGAGAGGTTTGGAAGCAGTGGGAGCTTCCTGGTGTTAATGAAGCAGTCCCTCGTTTGGACACATTCCAGAGCCACCCCTTGTCCTGCTCATTAGGTGGCTGATGGACCTCTTTCCAGGTGACTTCTCCAAAGGGATTTGGTCGTTAATTTCCATCTGCCAGGAGCAATCAGATGGGAAGGAAAATGTGAGCAGTAGAGTTCTCATTAAATAATGAAAGGTGCTAGAAAGCACAAACTGGGTAGTTCTGGGAGACTTCTAGCCTCCAGGATCCCATTGTTTGGATACTGTTTTCCTTCCTTGCAGAGTTCCTGCACTTCACAACTCTGCTGAGCAGTTTGAGTCATCCCACTGTGGTCCAGATGCGTGCTTTTAAGTACAACTGGCATTGAAGTTACACATACCTAACTGGATTGGTATGTTTGCTCCAGGGATTTTTGCACCTGTGTATGCTGGAAAGAATTCCTGTAAAATACCTGTACAGAGCCCCCAAGCATAATTTGGGCTGAGTTCATCGAGTGGGGTGCAAAACCCCTGGGCTGTGCACAGACATTTTACCTTCTTCACTTTAAGTCTCTGGGTGAGATTGTGGAAGTGCTCCACAGTTGTGCTCCTGGCGCCAGGGAAGGAGAGAGGAGGTGTAGTGTCCAAGGGCTCACAGCAGTGGCAGAAGTGTCACATCCTGCTCGTTCCTGGTACCAGCCTGTCCCTTCATTAAAGAACAGGCTCCTGAGCCTCGTCACTCGACAGCCGGATGGAGGCAACAGTGATTTAGGGACAGCTGATCTCCTGAGGAATTTGTTCCTCCTCCTTGAGGTGTGAGGTTGCAGGGGATTTGTTGAACACCTGAGCAATGCTTTGGGTTTGATGGAGGGTGGGTTGCTCAAATTTGCCACTTCCTTCCTGTTTCTGTTGCGATTCCTGTGCTGGTGCGAGGTGACGGGGAAGGGCTCGGTGGGAGCTGTCACTCGCTGCTCCAGTCTCCTGTTCCCAGGAGAGTTGGAATGTGCTTCCTCACCTCAGCATTTGGGAAATGTTTTGAGTTGCTGTGAGACACCAGCTGCTCACGCTGTGACTTCAGTCATTGTCACTCTTGTAAAAACGTGTGGCTGAATGCTCAGTATTTTCCTTTGGGTAGGATTTTTAAATGCCAGTTTTCTCAGAAGTCTGTTGATCTAAATAGCTGGAGACTTTTCCCTTTCTATGCTGAACTTCTGTAGCTGGAAGAAATAACTATGTGACCTTTAGGGAATAAAAGAAAATATATTTTTCTGCTTTAAATAAGGCAGTTTGAAACCCTGTCCAAGCCTTTGGAAGGTTTGCAGAGCCAGGCTGAGGTTCCAGGTGTTGGTGCTTTGGCATCAGGGGGTTGGGAGAGCCATAAGCCACAGACTTTTTGTCTCTGGCTCTCAGCTACTTACTGGAAAGTACACAAATGTTTTTATGGATGAGAGATTTGGTTCTGAGGTGTAATTGGAAGTCAGAGCTGGCTTTTATTGCTGTGTGGTGGAAAGTAATTTTCTCCACACAGCGTCCAGGATCCCTTGGTGAGGCTTGGAGGAGTGGAGCGTTATCAGGAGGGTCACAAGGCCTTTTCTGAGCTGTCCTTCAGTGGTAAAACCAAGTGATTAATCTGTGCTCCTTTCCTGAAGGCTGTGCTGGAAGCTGGGGGATTTCCTCTCCTATCACGTCCCTCTTGAAGTTACGGCTTTGTTCTGGCCACAGCCTCTATTTCATGGGTACAGCTCTGGCTCCTTAGACAAGTTTCCATCCTGTGTCTCCTCCCGCTTCAACTTCAAACACTTCATAAAGCTTTGGATCACTCTTAGCTTAAATATTTTCTTTTATTCTTGCATTTGTAAAGTAGGTCAGTCTTAAGTGTGACATTTTTTGTATAAAACAGCTTTTTCCAGGAGTTCTGTGGTTGATGAGTAACGGATATAAAAATTCAGTGCTTGATCATGACATTAAAACTACAATTGATTTTGAGTGAACTGCTGTTCTGAGCTCTGTAAAGAGAATGAATGATTGCTTTGGGCCTTATGCCTTTTAGTCACCTTCCTGGGCAGCCTTATAAAAAGTTATTTTCCCAGAGACAGAGCACTGGCTGTCCTCTCCAAGGACAGGGATGTCACTTGGTCTTGATGATCTTTTAAGGTACTTCTAACTGAACCCAACTATGATATCGTTTAGCAGTGTTTTCGTTGTTAATAAAGGGATATGACAACCATAAAACAATTTTTCATTGTTTTATAACAAGGTTTTGTCTGTAAGTAAAGCCTGATTGATCTTGATGGAAACATCCTGGATTGATCGGTGTCCTTAGGCAGAGAGCAGTGATTGCTTTGCTCTGAAGCTGTCCTTTGAGAAAGGTTTGTCCCTTGGGGGGTTTCTGAGGTAGGACAATAGGAATTCCTCCTAACTGAGGTCTCCTGAACACCCCAAAAGCATCTGCTGGTTGCTTGGATGCTTTGGGAGAGGGCAGTTGTAGCCAGGTGGGGGTTGGTCTCTTCTGTCAAGTGACAAGAAGAAACGGCCTCCCAGGTTGTGCCAGGGGAGGTTTAAGTTGGTTATAGGAAAAAATGTTGGGGAAAGGGTTGTAAAGCATTGGAACAGGATGTCCAGGGCAGTGGTGGAGTCACCACCCCTGGAAGTGTTCAGAAAACCATGGATGTGGCACGTGGGGATGTGGGTTAGTGCTGAACGTGGTGGTGCTGGGCTGATGGTTGGACTTGATGACCTTAAAGGGCTTTTCCAGCCTCAAGGGTTCTGTGATTCCAGCTTCCAGAGAAGACAAATTGCCTTCCCCAGCCACGGCTGTGCAGAAGGATCAGGGCCAGGGACATCAGAACAGGCCACCAACCAAGGAAAGAGATGTTTAATGCAGGAGCTTTAGTGCACTGCTGCGTGTGACTGTGGGCCTGTGCTCTGCCTTGCCCATCCATTTCTTTAACAGAGGAGATCCCTCTGTTGCCTTCCTGGAGCCTTTTGCAAGCTGGTTCCTCTTCTGCTTGGCTTTTAGTATGTCCTGCATTTCAGTCCGTGGTGAAGGGGTTTCTTGGAGGAAGCCCAGCACTCCTGCAACAAATCGAGGTCCACGAATGTCAATTTAAATTCCTCCCAAGCTGTCATCCCATTTTCCATTATGGACCAATTAGCCTGTGGCACCTCTTTATTTTTATTAAAAGAAAAAAAAAAAAACAACAGGAATGTTCCCATCTCCAGCTGTGACTTTCCTGGGTTCAGAAATTCCACTTCAGTGCTATGTGAAGGTGAAATCCAGTGTAGTGATCAGTGCTATATATTTTCTCCCCGTGAAGGAGGAGGAGATTTTGGAGCAGTTCTGTAGTGCTGGAGCACAGAGGAGCCTTTGGATAATGTATATCCTGGCGTGCCTTGGATTCAGTCGCTGGCATTGTTGTTCCAGTCTCCAGATCCTGGGCCTGGCCATGGCAAAGCAGCTTTATTGAAATAGCATGTTGGTATTTAAAACAATATTAATACTATATTTGATTCATTAGATCTCCAAAGGCAGTTAAAGCGTTTCCATGTGTGCGCTGTTGGTTCTGGCGGGAGGTTCTTCACATGGTTTTATGTGGTTTCAGACAACATTTTAGCACATTCTTAAAATACCCACAAAAGCCTTTATGTAAAATCTCATAAAGGTGAACCACATAAAAATTATTTTTTTCCTGTTTCATGTCATTAGGATCAAAGTACAGTAGGTAAGAATAAATTTCCCAAAACCTTGTTTCAGTCCCTCTCTTAATTAATATTTCATGCTCATAGCAAGGTCGTAAAGTGGGTAATGGGGAAACTGTCTGTGCACACTGTAATGTTCTCAGTGACTGCCAGCTCATTTTGAGTGAATTCACTGATTTTGTATATGAAAAAGAATATATTATATATATATTTAAAGCAATCTGACTCTGAGAAGGGACAGTAACTGCTTCTTTCTGGCCTCTGACTCCCACTGCTGAAGGAAGGGTCACTTAGGTTGGAGCTGAGGTTCACTGCAGGACTGGAATTCCCATTAACTGCATTAACCAAAATCCATTTGTGAACTCCCCAGGGGACATTAAAAGGGTGTTTGTTGGTTTGTTAGGTTGCAGTTGCCTGCTGGAAGCCTGGCTGGGCTTTGCTTTTTCAGTGCTGCGTTATCAGTGGTTGGCAAGTGCCACAGGACAGTGGGTCTTGAACTGCCCGGGCTGGGCTTGCTGAGGAGAGGCAGAGCCACCCATTACAAATAAAAGGCTGTGGTGAGTTAATAGGAAATTGTTTTCCCCTCCTGAGGTCAGCATTGGTTTGGGTAAAGGCTTGGATGTCTGCAGTTAAAGGGAATTGGAGCTCTTTGGTGACTCTGCCCTCTTGAAACAACGTAGTGAGCTGATCTGTGAGTGCAGAGAATTTGCTGGAAGTGTTCAAAGTGTCACTGGCATTCACTTCCCAGTGTCTTTTCTCCTGACTGCTGGCCAGGGTGGGGTTAGTGTGCTTTAATCCACAATGCTTCAAGGTAATCCATGAACTTCAAATTGCAGTAAGTTGACTGTTAAGCACCATTCACAACTGGAAGGCCCATGGTTAGAGAGGAGGGGAGTGCAGGGGTGGGAAGGTTTGGTAATTTTTTCATGTTGGCCGTGAGGGATGATTTCCTCTCTTGCAGAAGAGGAAAGAGTGGTCACTCCCAGGTGTGTGTGACAGTCAGGAGCAGAATGCAGACCAGGCTAATCTGCCTGGGAACTGGCAGTCCTGGCAGCTCCTCGTGTCTTTGGATGATGAGATTTTGCCCTCCTGCAGCAGTGAAGAGTCTGACTACCAACATTTCGTGTTGTTGATGAAGTTTCCTCTCTTTCTTTCACATGATCCTCGTGTGCCGTGGTCACCCCTGAGATGTGAGAGTTGTGTGCCATGAACGAGCATTTATTATTCCCTTTTCCTTCATCCTCCTTATGGCTTTGGTAACTTGAGAATGGAAGGGGTAAAATGCTGTGGGTTGCAATTCCAGTTTTCTAGAAGACGAAATTACTCCTGGTGCATCTTCCTTCCAACACTGTTGGGTTGTTTACTGTTATTTTATAAAGTGCATTTTCCATCTGCATCCAGAGGGAGTGGGGCTCTACAGATCCCATTGCTTGGTTGGTTTTCTGAGTGTACTTTCAGCAAGACACCTGTGACTGAGGCAGTCTGGCTGATTTTCTCTTGTTTCCCATATCTGATGCTGGAATAATAAAACCTCAACAGCATCTCTACATTTCTGAGATCCCTGGTTTCAGTTCAGCTCCCTTTGCAGTAAATCAATGTCAGCTTCACACAGACTTTTGAGACAGCAATGTAAAGTTACTTACTCGCTCCCTTTTGTCTTAATTAGTGAACTTTGCTGTAAAGAACTTCCAGACTTCGCCAGTAGCGAGGGGAAAGGGGGGAAAAAAGACCAAATTGTAGAATAAAGCCTTACTCTCAGCCCACTTTGTAGCTCGTGCTTTTACCAGCTGTTGTAGGTAATTGGAATCAGAGGAATTGTTTGCTCAAGTCCTGTAGAAATCTGTAAATACCTCAGGTTCTCGCCAGACCTTTATTCTCCTTCAGAGAAATGTGCAGTTGTTTTGTAATTAAAGTCTCTGCATTATGAAGTGATTTGAACTGCTGTGTTTCTGGGTGTGTAACTGTGAGAGTATGCTGTCTTGAAAGAAAAAAAAAAAAATCTGTATTAGCACTTAGAAACTCTGCTTATTTAAGATTATAATTATTATTATTATCATCGATATCTGACTCTGGCTTGGGTCCTGCTTGCTTTTAACTTGCCTTTGGGTTTGCATCCTGCAGGTATTTTGAAGGTGGAGTCTCCTCAGTCTACCTCTGGGATCTGGATCATGGCTTTGCCGGGGTGATCCTCATTAAGAAAGCTGGAGATGGATCAAAGAAGATTAAGGGATGCTGGGATTCCATCCACGTGGTGGAGGTTCAGGTACAGCCTCTGGGGCAGCTGATACACCCAAGTGAAAACAAAACCAGGTTAATTCCAGACAATTAAGGAGCACAGGTGTTCCACTGAACAATGCAATATTGTGTCAGGGCTGTAAACTTCTTTCCCTTGTTAGTTTTTGAAAATGCCCCCAAGCAATTTGGATAGAGATAAGTCAGGGCTGTAATCAAAAAGAATCCCAGAAGAATTGAAAGTATGTTACTTTCTGTGCATGGGATCCTGAGATGCAGGGGAGGGGGGGTTTAACATAAAGAGCTACAGATAAATATCACTAATTAGGTAATAAAAACAAGGTAATAGGAGGGTAAATTGCTCTAACTAGATTTGCTTTGGAAAATTAGAGGAATGTGCACACTTAGAATTGTCTTTAAGAGACTGTGCTGCATGAGTGGTGTTAGACTTACCTGGCCTGTTGCTTGTGGGGTCTGCCAGACCAGCCCCCATTTAGCTTTAGGAGGGATTTTAACCTTCTGTCTCTGTCCCCTTTTGTTCCTTTCCACTTGCAGGAGAAGTCCAGTGGCCGCACTGCCCATTACAAGCTGACCTCCACAGTGATGCTGTGGCTGCAGACCAATAAAACAGGCTCTGGTACCATGAACCTGGGGGGGAGCCTCACCAGACAGGTATGGCTCGGGCAGCCCTCGCCTCACTCCACACCCTGCAGCCCCAGTTGGGCACAAAACGTTGGGTTTATGAGCTTGGTTTGTTGGGTTTGTATAAACATCTCTTCTCCTGCTGTTCTGCAGCCCAGTGAAATGGTGAATGCAGTGTGTAATTACCAGAAAGCCCCTTGAACTGTGCTTGACACATTGGAGCTTGCAATTAAAAATACAAAATGTTCAGCAGGAGTTTAGACTTGCTTGGAAGTCTCAGTTTGTCTTCTGGTATTCCTGAATTTCTGTTCTTCATGCGTGTTGCAGATATTATTATCTGTAAGATTTGCCCACTTTCTCACTGGAAGATTCCAACAGAATTATAAAAGTACAGGATGACTTCTTTTCTTACGTCTGTCTTTTAAAAGCCAGCTAAACCACTGAGAACAAACCTGTATTTTGCACTGAGAGTAGGATTTTTTAGGGACATCAATTACATAATATCTTCCTTTAGTGTTTTCTTGCTGCAGTACCAGGACACCAATTTAAAAAAAAATCTCCTAAAAAAGTAGATTTTCTGCCCTAAACATTTGGGAGTTTTGTGCCAGCATTAATGACTTTGACTGCCTGCTGAGCACTGGTTTTCAGCAGGAAGGTGCCAGGCTGGCAGCTCTCAGCAGTGCTGCAGTCCCTGGCAGGCAGGATCTGCTGAACTGGAGTTCATCTGCTCCTCGGGTGAGGCTGCTTCTGCCCCACCACCTGTCAAAGGCTTCTGCCTCCCTGCTGATGAACTGGGCTTGCTTTGGGCTGTGGAAGTCAGTGACTCGAGCAGAGTAATAAACTCTGGAGGACAGGAGGCACATTGTAAGGTCATGAGTGACTGCAGAGATTGGCAGCAGCTGAAACTCCTTTATGAGCCTTCCCAGGGCAGACTGGGGCTTTCCATACAAAGGACAATGCAGCCTCTGTTAAAAACCTCATGGTTTTGTACAGGTTTGAGCCAGGTGAAGCCAAGGAGGGTCTGGGATTGCAGAGAGGGACTGAAACTGGGTTAGTCTTGCACAGCTTGCCCCAGCCTGGGTGATTTTTCTTTCCATGTTGTTGACACTGAAGAAGCTGACGGAAAAGGAAGTGAAGGAAAAAGGCATCTGGAGACAGTTTTGAGCCTTTCTTTTTGACTCTTTTTGCAGTAATTACACCCGAGTTATGGTGACCCGGACAAACATTTAATCACAGGTCTTGCTAATCCTGTAAATCAGAGCTGTGAAGTGCAGGCCAAGGGCTTGACTCTGGCCGTGGCCTCTGGAGCACGAGCTGTGCCAAGGAAAACAATGGCCTGTGGAGAATGGGTGTCCTCAGTACACCTTGGCCTGAGCTGCTGGGCCTTGCTGGGTTTGACTTTCCCTCTCAAAGCTTCAGTGGGGAGATTGGTGCTTCTGTCATCGTTTTGACAGCAGAACATTGGATTCAGATGTGGTGCATGAGGCCAGGGCCTGGTTCCAACGTCAGGAACGGTGCAGCAGCACCGGGGTGAGGATGCACAGCTCCTGCACAAACAGGGGAACCTGGGGGCACATTCCAGCCTGGGGTTTGCTGGCCGTGGATGGGACAGAATCCTTCAGGAAACTGCAGTCTCCACACTGCCTCGAGGTGTTCTGTGTGAGAGGAGCTGTTTGTCCCCAGCTGGAAGTTTACCTGAGTGCAAGGCTTGGACTTTGCTCTAAATCCAGCCACATCACCCCAGCTCTGCAAGTTTTACTTCTTTTTTGATCAGCCCTTTATACAGCCTGCAGCAAACCCAGCCACTAAGTGTTGGTTTTAGTTACTTCTTGAATAGCATGTTACAGTTTCACCTTGATGGGCATCAGTAATGCTACATGGAAAATTTACATGGTTTTGGTCAACTCAGCATTTAAACTACTTGACCACCTTTTATTCTAAAATGAGAGTAGCAGATGTCCTTGTGTTTGAGAGGAAGCTTTTGAAGTGTTCACAGCTTGGTCATATCCTGGCTCACGACCTGATGGCAGAGCAGCCTCTCAGTGGTTGGAAAGGGGAGTCTGGTGAGAGCCATTCCTCCAAAACCAGTTTAGCCTCGTAGCTGCAAATGGGGTATTTTCTGAGTGCTGATGGAGTCATTAACCTGGTGGCCAGGAACAGGCCAAAGGAGCAGCTCAGGGAATGCCACGTGGTGGAGCTGAGCTTGGAGCTGGAATAAGGGTCTAGAAATAGCTGTTTTCTGCAGTCACTTCCTGGAGGTGGGAGATTGTTGCCCTTCACCCGACACAAACAGGGGGTTTTGTTGCCTTTGTCAAGACCATTTGGAAAACCTCTGCCTTTCTTGGATATCCCCAGGCTCCTGCAAGGCTCCCACTTGGGTTGTTCCTAAATGTTGCACTGAATTTTTGAGAAGGATTTTTTCCTCTCTCTTCAAGACCCTGTGTGTGTTGCTGTGGCTGCCCCATCCCTGGAGGTGTCCAAGGCCAGGCTGGATGGGGTTTGGAGCACCCTGGGACAGTGGAAGGTGTCCCTGCCATGGCAGGGGGTGGCACTGGATGGGCTTTGATCCTTCCAACCCAAACCATTCCAGGATTGTGGGGTTCTCTTGGAGTGTTCCTACAGCTGCCTTGGGGCCACATGCGGGTCCCTCCTGGGTAGATGCTGCTCCAAGGTCACATCCCTGGCCTGTGTCTGTTTTATTTCATACACTGGGAACTGACATCTGTCTTCCAGTGCCTTGAACTACTTTTCCTTGGTTTCCCCAGTGCAGTTTTTTGTCTGCTACAATATGAGTTGTCTCTGTTTCTAGGAAGAAACAAACATTTTACATTTGTGAGTGGACAGAATAAGGAAAGGGGGAGACAGAGAATTCAGCCTGTTTTGGGAACTTGAAAACTCCCCTTGGTGTAGCTTTAATTTACTTTACCTGGTGGATTTTGGAATTTCAGGCTTTTGCTTTATCAGTTCAATTACAGAATTTCAGATTCTGTCCTGATCCAGTAGAGAACGGGTGTTTAAACACACAGAGTGTGCAAAACAAAGCCCTGTGTGCTGTCATACCCACTCCTTTATACAATTAATCTGTATGCATAATTGCTTTATGTATGTGCACGTATGAACTTACCTTGAGAGGGTGAGATCAGTTCTTAGCCAGCTCTGGGCACTCGGGGTCCATGGATTGTAATTCTGGCCTGAAAACTTAGGGAGAGTTAAAGCTGAAGTGACATCTTCTCACTGGACCTTCATGAGATCCTGGCTGCAGCAGTGCCTCTGTGTGGCAGAGACTCTCCTTTGCCCGGGGGGGTTGGCTGGAATTTTTAGGAATAAATGTTGTTCTACATAAATACTGCCAGAGAGGACACAGGGAGCAGGACTTGCAGGGAAATGAAATGTGCCAGCAGCTTTTCAATTACCTTGCACGTTCTCTGGGGACTGCAGGTACCCCCAGCCCTCCTGATTGAAGCCAGATGTTTGGCAGATGATTTTTCCCTAGCAGATTTTGGGGTCCTGTCCCCTCTGTGTACATAGGAATCACTTGTGTCGCCTGCCACAGCTCCAAATGGCTTTGGCTGCATTTTGAGGTTTCATTAGGCTGCACTTTGATTTAAGGTAAGGGCAGCTGTGTGATCCTGTTTCAGTTGGTGCAGAGGAGATGTAAAGGCTTCCCCCTCCCTGGCAAACAGTCAGCACTGCACTTTGCTGGATGGGCTTCTGCAGCCCCTCCTTCCAGGCAGGAGCAGCAGGTGCCTTCCTGAGATGTCCTCGTGCACAAAGAGCCTGTGTGTGTGTTTCCCGAGCCAGGATGAGCCTGAGGAAGTGAGTGTGCTGAGAAAGAAGTTGCCTCCAAATCTATAGTTTATTTACATTTGGAGATGTGGGAAGGGGAGGATGTAAAGTCACAGGGAAGTGAGGCCTGAGATTTGGGATTACAGGAGCACAGACTTTGATTTTTGAACTTGGAACACTCTCTAGCGAGGGCAGAAGGTTTTGCAGAGCTGGGTGAATACTGGACTGTGCAAACAGAGCAATCCCTGCCTGCAGGAAGAGCTGCCCTGGGATCTGCTGCTGCTCAGTGAAACCCCAGCAGAGCCCTTCTGCCAT
Organism: Promerops cafer; assembly: GCA_013398275.1. Classification (NCBI taxonomy): domain Eukaryota; kingdom Metazoa; phylum Chordata; class Aves; order Passeriformes; family Nectariniidae; genus Promerops; species Promerops cafer. The sequence goes on along the minus strand of VZSE01010699.1, from coordinate 23,479 downwards.
TTATCATCCAGGGAAATCCCTGTGCTCAGCAATTAGGAGACTCATCCATTTCCATCAAGGGCAACTTTCATGGACTTCCAGATGTTGTAACTTTGTTTTTCCACCAGTGGGATCTTCTTGTGATCCTTGAGCTCCCCCTCAGCAGTTACTGGTGTCCTGGAGTCTCTTTAGTCACCAGCTGAGCAGTGTTTGGGTGCAGGGGAAGCAGGGATGTGCTGACAGGGGTTATCCAGGGAATTCTTTCTGCCTCACTTTTCCATCCTGAGGGTGGGGAGGCCGTGGCACCTCTGAGGCTGCCCAGAGCAGCTGTGGCTGCCCCTGGATCACTGGCAGTGTCCCAGGCAGGTTAGACAGGGCTCGGAGCCACCTGGGACAGGGGAAGGTGTCCCTGCCCATGGCAGGGGTGGAATGGGATGGGCTTTGAGGTCCTGGATGGATTTCACAGAGGTTCAGTTCTGTAGTAGTTGAGAAAAAGGGAGGAGAGGAGTTGAGGCAGGTAAAGGTCGTGTAGAGTCCCCAGGTTTGCCCATGGTTTTGGCTGGACAGTTTGGCAAAGGAAATGGGATGTGTTTGGTTACACTGGTGAGAGCAAATCCCTCTGGAGGGATGGGGTCAGTTCTCAGCTGATTCCTACAACGCTGCAAGCCCTGCAGAGATCACAACCTCCATTTATTGGTTATAGTTTGAAATAAGTGCTGGAGAGGCCAAATTTTGCCTTACTGATATCCAAATAATTCCACATATTTTCCACCTGGAACCTTCAGCCTGCCCACTGCCTGTGGCTTTGGGAGCCCTTGGCACACGTTGCTGTTTGTGTTTCATTAAAGGGATTTTCACCTTGCTCCGTGGCCAGAGCAGCTGTGGGTGTTGTTGGCTTTTCAGAGCAAAAAGGAAGATGAGTTCCCTTCTATCTTTGGTGGTATTTTCAGACACTTTCATGATGAAACAAAGTGTTTGTCCAGCTTAAATGTCCCTCTTTATATTATTCCTCCAAATAATGTTTACAGAAAGCCCAGACAGCTGCTTTATTCCGTGCAGGAAACATCCAAAGTGACCAGCCAGCCCTGGAGATGTCCCAGAGGAGTGAGTTTCCCTGTGAGTCAGACTCGGAGCAGATGGCTGAGGGAGCCAGGCAGGGCAGGCAGGCCCTGGCTCTGCTGCAGAGGAGCTGGGGCTGGGTTCCCCCTGGGGCTTGGCTGAGTCCAGCAGGCAGGTGGGGAGTGACAGGGGCAAGATGAGCTGCTCCTTAACATCAGCCTGTAGAGGGAATTTCCCCTCAAAGCAGATCCAGCCCTTTATTTAAGCAGCAGAAGTGCTGCTGCTTGAGCCTGTGCAGTGCCAGCTGCCGGAAGGAACCTTTAAAAACCCCAGCAACTCAACAAAACCCAACTGTTTGTAGGACATGGCTGATCTTGACTCTGTACTCCATTAAACAGCCTCTTGTAACATCTGGCCTTCCAGAGCACATAAAAATGTTTTCCTTCTGGCAGCAGTTTTTATGGAGATGTAATAATATACGTTTTTTAAAAAAAAAAAATCTATTTTCAGAGTCTGCTTCTTAACCATGGAGCTGGGCCTGTCCAGGTGTGGAGGAGGCACAGCAGGGAGCCTGTGGCAGTAACTGCCCCACTGCCAGCTCCCAGCTGCCCCAGATTTGGGCAATTTGCTGATAGTTCCCAAGTCCCCACAATGTGTGGATGTGTGTTTGTGTAGTTCAGATTTTCATTGTCCCTGCACTGCAGCTGGATCCCTTCTCCAGGCAGTGTCTCCATTCCATGTAAACAGTCTGAAGGCAAAATGAAACGTCCTGCTGCTCTTTCTCCCCCCTTCCAGGTTATCTTTTGCCTTCGGGGGTCCAACTAAATTACACGCTTCCCCAAGCCTGTTACAGACTTGGCTTATTAGAAGAAACCTGTAGCTGGCCCAGATTTTTAAACTCTGCCCTGAGGGAGGGATAGGAACAGATGGATAAGAGAATTCAGTGGGATTAGTAAAACCCTTTGAAGACTGTTCTTCCCACTGCATTTGTCTCCCAGTTTTGTTTTCGTGCTGTCTCAGCAAATCTTGCTGAGGTTCCTGGGTCTGATGTTCATTGTTCAACAGCTTGGCTGTGTCTTGGCCACAATTTTCACCTCAAGAACAGGGGAGGATGGACTTTCCCTTAGCACAGACCATGGAAGGCCATGGGATGGGTGTTCATGAGGCACAGTCAGATGAAATCAAGGGAGTGTTGCAGCTGCAGTTCCAGCTCCCAGGTTTGATGTTGGGGTAGAAGATCTGAGCTGGTTCAGGGAGCTGTGTCCTGTTCAGGTGCTGCACTGAGGGCATGGGTGTCACTGTACTCTTGAGTTGTTCCAGCTCTGAATTTCTCCTGCAGAAGACACTTGGCTGTTCCTCGGTGGGGAGGGAGTGGCTGTTGTGGGGCCTGTCTGCAGCCAGGGTTATTTTCATTCCTGGTTTTCATTCCACCACATCTCCATTACCAACATGTGCCCGTGGCAAGTACTGGGAGTTTCTCAGCACGTTCTCCTGTGTTTGCACACTGGGGGAGTTGGTGAGACCTCCCAGCCCTCCTGGACCCTGCCCTACCCCCAGATTCCCTGTGATGCATGGATCTGTGCTTTCCTTTCCAGATGGAGAAGGATGAGACTGTGAGTGACTCCTCTCCACACATAGCCAATATCGGGCGCTTGGTAGAGGTGAGTGCAGGTTCTTTTGCCAAAATTTGGTCCCGTGCCTCAGAATTTTGTTGCATTTTTCTTTACAAACAGCTTACTCGTTCCTGTTCGTTGTGTGGGGGCTCAGTGCTCCTCCTTCCATCCCTTCCAGTTGTCTGTGGGTTCAAAGCCACCCCTCTGCCCCTTGTCTCCTGCTCAGCACTGCAGTGACTTCCTGGAAAATGGGTGTTCCGTTCCTGAGCACTAATTAACAACTTCCCACCCTCTTACTTGCTTTTGCAGTCTCTTTTGGGGAGAATTCTTTCAAGTCAGGTTGCTACATAGCACTGTCCCTCGGACTGAAAGTTCAGTGTGTATCAAGTGCTTATGAAATCCCCTGGAATTGGGTTTAGTGCTGGATTTTGTGGCAGCGCTCAGTCCTGGAAGCTCAGCATGAGGAGTGGAGCTACTCAGAAGGTGCAGCACCTCTTTGCTGTTTCACTGCACTGTCCTGACTGAAGGTGTTCCAGATTTCCTTCTTTGTTATAGCCAAGAAAGGAGGAAATTCTCAACTATGATGCATTTTTAGGGAACTGGGAAATTAAAGAAAGGCAGCTACTTCTTTTTTTGCTCCCTTTTTAAAGTTTTTTGCTTGAGTGAAAGCAATGCAATGAAAAAAAAAGCTGCCTTGTTAGAAGATCTCTCTCGGAGCTCTGTCGTGCAGCTTTAAAGAACAAGTCAAAAATTCAAAGTCACCCCTGAGCACAGAACTCTGCCCTGTTGGTTATCCTGGAGGGCTGACTTGGCCCTTGGAGCCCGTCCGGTGCCAGGAGGCTGCACGGGAAGGTTGGGGTGATGCATTTTCCTTCTCTGCAGAACTGGAGAGCTGGAGAGAAGCTGCCCTCTCGTGGTGCAGAGAGCTCCCGTAGCCTGGAGGGATGGACTGGGAGGGGAGAGCAGGAACCGAGCCCTGACTGCTGGGATGGGAGCAGAGTCTGGGTCCCAGTGGGCTTGGTGGAGATCTCAGTGCTGGGAGTGCTCTGGGGGTTGTGCTCAGAGAGCCCCTGCTGCTGCACCATCCCTGCAAACAGCTGAGGTGACTAAAGAGCTTCTGTGTTGCTTTCTTTTCCAGGACATGGAAAACAAAATCAGAAGTACACTGAATGAGATTTATTTTGGAAAGACGAAGGACATTGTTAATGGGCTGAGGTAAGGGAACTGCAGTGGGTGGGGGACCCTTCACATCCCTGTGGTGCCACCCCAGCCTTGAGCTGCTTTTTCTTCCCCTCCCTGTGCTTTGGGACAATATTTGTCATGTGGAGTTCAGGGAACTCTTCTGCTGCAGAAATGTGAAGCAATGTTTTAATCCCTTGTTCCCTCACCAGGAGCAAAACAGCCCAACTAACACTTGTATTTTTGGATTATTTTTCATTAGTTTTATTCTTCACAGTCCTGCAAGCTGTACTTAAATTCTGTCTTCTCTTTCTACTATCCTTAAAAATAATTCCAGAATTAAGTCATGACATGAGTGGTGTTTAGTGGTTTGTGGTGTTTAGACTTTGTTTTAAATTCTGTCTTTATCTCAACACCACTGGCCAAAATATGAGAAGAGATTAAATTCCCTGTGCCTTTCTGTAGGGAAACTGTGCTGTACTTTTCAGCCCCTGCTCATTCCTGGACAGGAATTGGACATGGAAATCCCAAGCTGGTAATTCTCATGCTCACAGAGGAAAGCACAGAACTGTGATGCCATATCACTTCATTTTAAAGTACAGAGAGACCTCCCAGCACAGTAATGTAGAATAACCAGGGGGCACAAATAAATGCTCTGCTCTTCCCTCACCCACTGAGACGTGGAAAAAGAGAGAAAAATGGTGTTTGTTAAATATTGGTGCTGCTGTATGGGCAGAGGGAGCAACAGGACCTGTGGGCTGGGTTCTGGGTTCTGCTGCTCTGGGTTCTGCCCCAAGCCCAGCCTCAGAACAGCCTCAGTTTCCTTTGTGCTGAGCAGGGTTTAGCCAGGAAGCTTTTATTAACATCAGAGGGAATCTGTAATAGAGTCTTTCTCTTGTGAACGTTGCCTTGAGCTGTTGTGGTTGAATCTCTGCTGTGTCTCCCCATCCCTCAGTCTGAGTCCTGGCCCTGTGTGCAGCTGGTGATGGAAACACCCTAGCACCTGGCTCCTCCAGCCTTTCCCTGCTCCTTCTCACCTGTGTGTGTCCCCTTCTCCTCGCTGGTGGTTCCCAGAGCCCCAGCTCTGTGTTACCGAGTTCTTCTGACTGTTCTTTTCCCTGTTTGCTCCCTGGTTTCCCACTGCTCTCTGTAGATCTATCGATGCTATTCCCGACAACCAAAAGTATAAGCAGTTGCAGAGGGAACTTTCTCAAGTGTTGACCCAGCGCCAGATCTACATCCAGCCTGATAACTAAACCAATCCAGGTACCCTCGCTGCCTGTGAGGTGTGAGCCAGCACTAAACCAGGACTCACCAGCCCAGCCCCTGCATGGTAACGGGAAGAACTAACCCCTAATCCCGCAGGGAGCGGCGGCGGCGCAGCCCACTCAGCCCCGGGTTCTGTCTCAGTGCAGCCACTGAACGCTGTGGTTCTTGTTCTAAATGTTACCTCCTCCCCCATGGAAACCTCACGCTCATACTGGGGCAGGATTTACCCCTTTGCACTCTGGCTTGGGAGCAGGAAAGGAGCACGTGGTCCTGTGCCTGGCGTGGTGTGGGATTGGGCTGATTCAATCCAGAAGCCCTGGGACTCTGTCCCAGCAGTTTTTTACACCAGTGGTACATCACTTCCATGAAGAAATTCCCTGTAATCCCAGTGTCCTCCCTGCAGAATGAAATCTTGGGAGTCTCACAGTTTTGAAAAAAAAAAGAGACCGGTTCTTCCCATGACTTCAGAGTAAACGTGTGCTGGTCCACACGCCAATCCCCCTGAGCCTGGTGGATTTTGAATTTCCTTGGAGCTTGAAACCCAGTCCTGCTCAAGCTCACTCAGACATTGCCAGCCTCCACTTGCTTGTGCTCTGCACAGCCTCCAGAGGGATTTGTTGCTGTGCTCATTTTCTCTGGAGCTCTGAGTGTCAGGGGTGCACAGCAGTGACTAACCCTGAGCCATCTTAACCTTCCACTCCAGTTCCTAACGAGTTACAGGTGTTGTTTCAAACACACTCAGCTGACGAAGGGGGAAACTCGCTATTTGTTGATAGTGGCCAAGAGCCACTTCTTCAGCCTATGACAAATGCAAATATAAATGTATATGTTTTTATTAAAGCAGCAGAAGTCTCCAGAGACAAGAGAATGGAAATACTGTTACAAAAATGATAGGAGAATCACCACCAGAAAGAGCAGCCTTGTTTATAGGAGACAGCATCCAGGGAAAATGAGGTTGCTCTGAATCACAGAATCCCAGACTGATTTGGGTTGGAAGGGCCCTTAAAGTTCATCCAATTCCAACCCCCTGCCATGGGAAGGGAAATCTTCCACTATCCCAGGTGCTGTAAAGGATGTGAAATGTGGTTTAGGTGGGGAGAAATCCTACCACTTCTCTGTGGTAGCCACTGTGGAAAAGTTTGGTTCTGGATAGAACCCATTCTATCAATTTATTTAAGAGGGACCTTTAAAAAAGTGGAAATTTCTTACTGTCTCATTGAAATCAGAGGTTCCTCCACAGGCATCTCCCAGGGCACCGATCCCTGGTGATTCCTGAAAGCTGGAGCTTTTCCTCTGTACTTTCAGGCAAAGGGAAACCCTGCAATAACCTTGTGATAGTGTCTCTGTTCTTCTGCTGCTTTGATCACTCATTCCTTAGGGAAGGTACAAAAAAAGGCAAATTAGAGAGCAGAACCTCTGGCTGCTTTTCCCACTGGTGCCGAGGCCGGCGGGAGGTTCCGAGGCGAGCCTGGGTGAACAGTCCTGCAGAAGGGTCAGAGCTCCCCAGCCCGGCCCTTCTCCGGATGGGGCTGGATTTCCTCTGGACTTCAGGGGAGCAGGAGTGCTAACCCCCTTGGCTGAGGGACGCTGGGCTTCTTCCAGTCTGTAACACAGAACGTGGGGGATCTCCCTCCGGCAGCCGGGGCTGAGCGGAGCTGCTGGGGAAGGAAGCCTTTGATGCCAGTCCTTGCCAGAATTTTGCTTTGTGTTCTCACTGAGTGGTCACGTCGCCTTCTGCTTCCCGGGGTCCAGCAGGCAGAGCTGAGCCTGGGCTGAGGGGCTTCTCCTTCCTCCTGACTCCCGGGACTGCTCCCAACCCTTCCCTCCCCTGCGCCATCTCTGACCCACCTTTCCTTCTTCCCCACAGGTCTGTGCAGACTTTTGCAGACAAATCAAAACAAGAAGCTCTTAAAAACGACCTGGTGGAGGCTTTGAAGAGAAAGCAGCAAAGTTAAAGTCCTGTCAGTGCTAACCAGCCATGCCATGCACTCGTTAGATTCCTTTCGTAGAGAATCATCCCCCGCCCTTTTCTGTTCGTCACGTCACGATTTGCATCCAATACTCTCCATGCAACGCCATCCTCTCCCCATGAATAAAGCTGTACAAACTTTTTCAGTCTCTGAGGCCTACTTTGCACCACATTTTACTATCGAGACCTTAGGCTATGTTTCTGTAGAAGTCCATGTATTATTTCCCCCCCCTGCTCTTTCCCACCCTCCCCATTTATATGCATCACCACAGATCATTGTTTGTCTCTTCCTCCCTCACCCCCTCCTGCCTTTTGTTACATTGGTGTAAAAAATGTAAAACAAAAATTTATTAAATACTGTGGTGTGTGAAAGAGGAAGAACTGGAAAAACAAAAAAAAAAAAGAAAAATAATCTATTCCACGTATGTTTGAGGGCTGGGCACAGGGGCTGGCTGGAGGGAGGGAGGGAAGAGAGGGTGTTCCTTGGGGTTGTACAATACTGAGTAACCCAGATGTGCAGGAGATGGTGATTTGGAGACCTGCTGAAAGTTCTGCTCTTCTATAGCCTGGTTCCAAGGCGCTTTTCTGTCAATTTTTATGGAATGCAAAAGGGGTTTTTGTTTTGATTTTTTGGTTTTTTTTGTAAAGCTTAAATTGAATCTACATCTGATACTTGAGCCTCCATACTAAAAAATGGGAAAAAAAAAAAAAGAAAAAAAAAGACTAAAACAATAAAAACAAAAAAAAATCCCAGGAAGATGTGTGTGTGATGGTGTCCTCCTTGTTTCTCTTTCCTTCCTTGCAGGGTTACTTGGGGTTTGTTTTTTTGTCCCACATCCAGAAATGTTTGTCTGGAAGGGGATGTGATGTCCCACTGCTCTTCGGCCCCATGTTCTCCCTCTGCTGCCCTTCCAAGGTGCTGGGATTGATGCTCCAGGCATCCAGCATATGTTTATGTGGGTGTATTTAGGGGAGAAGGATCTGCCCAGCTGTGCTGAGCGTGCTAAAAATAGCCTGGGGAGCTCCTGTGTGTCCAGCCCTGGGCAGAGGGGCTGTGCTGGGGTGGGTGGTTCCTCCCATCCGTGCTGACCCAAAAGCTCCTCCCTGGTCCCTGTGTCCCCTCCTGAGCCCTTGGTGGGCAGAGGGACCTGGCACAGCTTTGGATTCCCTGCCTACTCCAGGTTTGGATCCTGGGGAAGCAGGTAAAGATCTGCTGGGCTCCTCCTGCCCCTGGCTCTGAGAATTGCCCTCTGTGTGACCCTCTGCAAGTGGGGACTGGTGGCATCAACACTAATTAATGTGCTCTAATTTGCTTTTGTGCCATGACCTGTGTCCCACCCAGACTCCTGCACGTGGCCAGTTTACCCAGAGCCTGCGGAAGGTCCCGGAGCTGCTGTGGGATCCCCAGGGAACTCTCCAGGATTTGGTTGCTGTCTCAGGGTTCTGTCCCAGCACAAACCTTTTCTGAAGCTGGAGATGAGTTTGTGTGAGCTCTGGAGCCTGGGAGGGGGAGACTCCTGGTGAGGTTTGCAGTTGCCCTCTCCCTCAGGGGTGGTTGTTTCTGCTCATCTTTTTCTGCTTTAACATTTGCCTCTGCAAAATCCTGAAGACAGGACAGGGCTGCAGCAGTGACTTGGAGGGATGGGAACCTCGAGGAGAGCTTCAGCAATTTCCAGCCACCCCTGAGGTGGCTGTGGGTGTGTGAGCTCTGTGTGCAGCTGCTCGCCTTGCTCCATCCTGCCCAGACCGAGTAAAGTCAGAGTAAATCAGCTTTGTACCTAACTCGTGCTTCAGGTACACCTGTGGGGACAGACTGTGTGAGATAGATAGATATATAGATATAGATGATATAGATATAGATATAGATATAGATATAGATATAGATATAGATATAGATATAGATATAGATATAATGTGCTCTTTCCTCCTTATGACAGAGGTTCTTTGTTCAGGTTTAGGAAAAGCCAGTATGTGCCAATTATTTAGTGTTGTGAGTGGCAGAGATGAGGGATTTGCTTATGGTTTTGAGTAAAACTGGATATGAATTGTTCTACAATTCCCAGGGAAAAACAGGAAAGGAAATGCTTCAGGATGAGGTGAGCAGCCCTTTTGCCTGTGAATCTGGAGGGGCAAAATCCTGAATTAATCGTGTAAAAACCCACTCACTTGGTTCAAGGGGCTCAGAGAGACTGGAAAATACATTTCCTTTCTGAAGACAGCTGGGTCAGTCCCCAGTACTGGCCCAGCTTGTGTTTCAGTGAACCTGCTGGTACAGCTTGGTGGGCGCTGAGCAGTTGGAATCCCATTTAATGTGAGATCCAGGCTGAGCTGTGGAATGTAACCATGGATTGGTGTCCTCAATGTGAGGACAAAGCAGAGTAACTTCCTTGGGAAGGACAAATGTCATGGACTGGCTGAGGAATCATAAATTAATGATAATGGAGCTAAAGCCAAAAGGGACACAATGCTGCTTATCAGGAAGGGAGCTGCAAAGGGGAAAAAAGAGAAAGAGCTGATAGCAACTGCAGGAAAAGGAAAGCTCTTGTTTTCACAAGGCCAAGCTGTGATAATATTTCCTGAAGGTTCTCCAAGCTTTGGTTGGTTTTCCTCATTTTCCCAGGGAGACTGAGCTGCTCATCCTCAGCAGGAAGAGCTCAGCACACGAGAGGGAGCCTGGCTACACCTCCCCTCTCTCCTGATGCAGACACAGCTTTTCCCAGACCACCCCTGCTTCCTGTCCTTCCCTGGTCATGGAGCACTGTGCTGAGTTCAGGGCCCTGAGAGGGGGATAAACTCATCAGGTTGATAAATTCATCAAGGAGAGAGGGCAGGAACTGAAAATGAGAGCAAGCAGAGAGCCAGCTCTTCTGCTGGGGAACAGCAATGGAGCAACCTCCCCAAGGAATCCATGCTATTAAAACATGGGTGAGGCAAAAAATGAGAAGTCAGAGAAATGGGACTGTGAGACTCACTAGGAAAGAGGCAGGAGCTGCCAGGTAAAGCTGCAAAATGAAACCAAGGGAGGCAGGTGGGGAGGACATGTTTTATAGATGGGTGAGCCATGCTAATTAAAATAGGCGTGGACTAAACACTTTGGTTCTGCTGCTCCTTCCCCACTGGATCCAGCCCTGTGTATCCTCCAGAAGGAGCTGAGGGGGGAGTTGTGAGGTCACAGTGGTACTCGTGTCTGTGGGAGGTCATCCCTGTCCCCTTCCCATTCGGGCTCTCCCCACGTTTTTCAGCATCAAGGAAATTCCAGATCACCCTCAGGAGATGCAGCAGCGACCAGGCTCAGCTGTGGGGGACTGGAGCAGTGAAGAGCAACTGAGGTATCCAAAAATTCCCTTTTATCCTGAAAGCATCATTGGTATCAAAGAGGCATGAGGTGTCCCAGCAGCATCCTCTGCCACTGCCTTGGCAGCACAACGTATCACCCACAGGCTCAGGGCCTCTTCTGCCAGGAGCCACCAGGATGGAGGGGCCGGTCTGCCCAGCCCTAAGGCCACCTTCCTCATGTGCATCCTCCTCCTCCTCCTCCTCTCCCTGCGGGGCAGGGCTCTCTGTCAGCTCTCAGGGCTCTCATCCGGCTCCCCAAGGAGAGCATCCCTCTCCTCGAGGCTTCCAGGCCGTCCTTTCCGGTACGCCAGGAACTGGAAGGAGATCTGGGGAGAGGTCAAGGCTCTGCATGCTCACAGGGTGGATCTCGGGGATGCACTGGGTGCCACCACCCAAGTTTGTGCCAGGAGAGGTGGGAACGGGACAGGAACTCGGTGCAAACCAGGGGCTGAGGCGTTTCCCAGCCAGTGCAACACCACAAATCAGCCACGGAGCAGCATCACCCCACCGCTCCTGCCCAGGCCTGCCTGCTCCACTCCCTGCAAGGCCCTGCTGGCAGGATGGGATCCCATCCCAGGGGAAAGGATACAACCACGTCGAGGGCCAGGACGCCCAGGCTGCCCACAAGCCAGGGCAGGTGGTGCAGGATGTAGTCACCTTGGCCCTGGCCTGGCTCCGGGTTCTTCAGGAGGACACTGAGGCCGTACAGGGAATTCCCCAGCATCACCAGGGCAAAGAGAGAGTAGGAGACCCCGCTGGTGGATCTCCTCTTGTACTGGGAAAAGAAGGAGAGGAGAGGAGCTTGGGTGCAGCTCTCCTAAATCTCTCTACAACATGATATTAATCATCCTGTCCCCCAGCATTAAAAAAAGAGAAGTGGTGACTCAATGCTGAGAGTCTTTTAGTTCCCCTTTGGCTTGTAAATAAGACAAAATGAAAGCCCTGGCCTCAAAATATTGGTAGGTTAAAGGGAGGGGAGAAAAATAAATACAGAGAAATAGTCCCTTATGGAATGATCAGAGATGGGGCCTGGGACCTCCAAGCAGAGAAGAGAAAGGAGAACCCCCCAAGGAGAGAGGAGACTCCCCAGCCCCCTTGGAGTGACACGTGAGGAGCCCCAGGGTCCCAGGCTGGGCACTCACGTTGGTGCGGATCTGGGGCACTCGGGAGCACAGGTAGAGCACGGAGGAGATGGAGCCGATGGTAAATCCAATTATTTCAGTCCTGGAGAAAGGCTGCAAGGCAGGGGGGGGGACAGGGACAGAGACAGGCCCTGTGCTCAGAGCCCCAGCACGGCCACACCCAGCCCCCCTCCTCTGCCAGCCCGGTGGTAATTACAACTGATAATAATGTTCCACTCTGCCACAGGAAAATAGCCAGTGCAATCTGTTATAACAGGAATTGGGATTATTTGCATTGCTCAGAGAGGTCCTTTTCTATTGCCAGAGCAAAACTATTTTGCAAACCTACCTTCAGTTTCAGCCAACTGAGTTACCTTGCTGCACTTTCTTGCTTCTTTGATTTTCAGTAATGTATATAAATGTGGATAACTGGAAAAAGAATTAAAGGGGAGAAGCCCTACAAATTTCCTGAAAACAGGAACCACATTTTTTTGGAGACTTTCCACCCTCTGCAACTACCTGATATAAAGTCTGTTTGCAAACAGACATGTGGGAAATGTCAGGTTTGCGGACTCTTGAGCAGGCCCACAGAAGTGCTTGAAGTTTGAAGTGAAAATGCCCTGAAATGTCTGAAATCCTGCAGCAAACTGTTCCTGAATTTTGGAGGAATCTTTGAAAAAGTTCTCTTTCCGGTATCACCTTCCTAGACTCTAACAGTCTCCTGGAGAACAATTTGGTCCTATAACAGGAACAGCCCCTAACCCCAAAACACGTTGGTAGGGTCCAGAGTGGTTTTCTGGGATCACAGCATCCAGCAGGACATCCCCACCCAGACCTCCATCCCACCCCCCAGATCTGGGAACTGGCTCACCTTTGGTCCAAGCTCATCCCTGGGAGCTGACAGCAGAGACCTCCCTTTGAAGGTCCCTGGATCCTCGGTGCTGGTGCTGCCCAGGAGGGAGAGGCCGGACAGGGACCCCAGGGAGAGGAACACAAAGGCTGCATTGATGGGAGCAGGGACTGCAGGGAGTCAGAGCCTGGTTAGGGAGAACCCAGCAACCCCCAAGAGCCCCGGGGGTGCCAGGACCCTCTGGGGTTGAAGAAACCTCTGAACTCTGCCTTATCTCACCAAGGGACAGGGCAGTGGCTGCTGTGGGTGATTGATGTGATTTATCTCCCGGTGATGTGCCCAATTTGTACCTTATCAGGGAGGAAACTGCTCCTATCTCAGTTTTGGGCTCTTAAAAACCATCCCCACTAGAAGATTTCACTGTCTTAAGTCACTCTCAAATCCCTGCCAGAGCAAGCCCTGCTGTGGCTTATTTGTTAGTAGTAATTTATTATTTTTCAGTAGTTTTTAGTGATGATATTCAGTAAGCAAGCTCTCCAGCTTAACAAAACCATGTATATGATGGGTCAAATACCAATTGCTAATAACTTTACAAGTCTTTACTAAGTTAAATAATTATCTCAGTCCCAAGGAACCTGTTTGGGGTTCAGCAGTGCTGGAAAGGGGATTTTCTCCATTTTTTCTGACTGTTTAAACCCTGCAAGAACTGCCCAGGTTCCCTTTTCACTCCAGTTGAACAGACAGGAACTTCCCTGTCCAGGCTGGAGCACGGATCTCGAAACAGTCGGAAAACTTCCCCCTTTCCCTTCCAGCACTGCCCGAGTGTGTTTCCCAGCTCCGAGGTGGAGTCACCACATAACTGTGGGGAATTTATTTATTTTGGTGCCCAGTGAGGCTCACAGGGGGGTTGTTTTGAGCCTGGACACCGTGGTGGGGGGTTGCAGGGTCTGCAGAAGCCCCAGACCCAGCCTGTAGCTGTTTGTTTGCTTTGGCTCTCCTAGGGGCTCAAATTATCCAAGGGAAAAAAAAACAACCCAGCAAGCAGTAAGAGGCATCTCATAACTGTGCCTGTGCCGGGTTCCCAGAGCACCCTAGAATCCCACCCTCTCTGCTCCCAGTGCAGAGGGGAGCAGAGGCCCCACCCCTGCCCCAACTCACACGCTCTGCCCCCGTTCTTCACCCGGTAGTAGCAGTAGAGGGAGAGCATGCCCAGGTCTGCCAGCACGTAGTAAACGGCCGTGTACACCTGCGGGGAGGGGACGTGCTGGGGACACCCGCGGGGACCTGGGTGGGCTGGGATGCTCCCACAGGGATGCTCCCTGTTCTCCCGGCCCTGGAGGAGAGGGCGGTGTCCTGGGGTGGAGAAGGGAGCAACCCTGGGAGAGAAAGGTGTCCTGGGGTGGAGAAAGAAACAGCCCCAGAGGCAGGAAAAGGAGCAGCTCGGGGGTGAAGAAGGGAGCATCCCTGGGAGGGAAGAGAAAACACCCACGGAGGAAGAAGGGAGCATCCCCACGGGGGAAGGAGGGAACATACCTGGGAGAGAATGGACCACATCCAGAGGGAAAAAGGGAGCAAGCCCAGAATGGGCGAAGGGGAGCATTTCTGGGGGCAAAGAGGGAGCATCCCAGGCAGTTTGGGTCTCTGGCTCCCAGTGCTGGATAAAGCAGCTCCCAGCCCCTCCCTCCTCCCTGGAGCTGGGGTGCTGGAGAGCCAGCTCGGCCCCGGTACCTGCAGGGGCAGCTGATCAGCCAGGAAGGAACCGATGAGGTTGAGGAGGTCTCCGCCCAGCCATCCCAGCAGGAAATAGATGGAGAGAGCCTGGTCCATGATGCCCGTTCTGCAGGCCTGGTAAAACTGCCTGCAAAGCATTGGGAAGAGGCACAAACATCACCCTCAGCTGGTTCAGCGCTACCTGGGAGCCATCCCCAGGATTCCTGTGGATCCCAAAGCAGTCATGGGAGGAAAAGCAAGGCCATGCGCTCCCCTGGCCCCAGGTGGAACTTCTCGGCCCCACCGGTGATCACGGAGCGCCCTGGGGGAGGAGCAGGGAGGATGATCCCAGCTGCAGGATCCTCCCCTCTGGTTGCGAAAGAATCGTGACCCCTCACGTGCCCCTCCGGCACCCTTGTGTCAGCACTTCCAAGCACCCCAGGGCTCCTCGGGACATTCCTTCTGCAGTGTGACCTGTCCTGCCGGCCCTGCACGTGGGACGTTCCGGCTGCCAAGCACAGCAACAACACCACGGCCACCACCGAGGCTTTGGGGCTGCGCTGCCTGCTCCCCTCCCCCGAAATCTGCCGAGCCCTCGCTGCTTTTGCCGGGGGTGTTTAATAATTCTGGCACCTTGTGCTGCCAGCTCGGTTTCTGCCATCCGCCGGGTAGGGCTGCCCGGGATGCGGGGGCGATACTCGGGGATTTGGGAGCGGTACTCACGGGAAGGCTGCAGCGATGAAGCAGCCGATGGAGCCCAGCCCCAGGACGATGCTGGCGACATCCCGGCTGTCCTGGGCACACTCGTTGAACACATCCATGATCCAGCGGGAGCCGTTGGGACAATCAGAGAGATTCCCAAAGGGGAGACCCCTCCAGCGTCGCGCAGCCATGGAACCGCTGGGATAACGCTGGGGAAAAAGGAATAACACAGGGAAAATTTAGTAACACTGGGGAAGGACAGATCTGTGTGAGGGACAGGGCTGCGGCTCCTCCGGGTACTGGCTCATGTTGGAAAAATGGATCGTTAGTGGATAATACACCTTTATCAGCCTTGGGTTTGCTGCCAGCCTGGCAGGCTGGCCTCGAAGGAGAAATAGAAGAAAAGAAAGAAGATGAAATAAAGAAGAAATAAGAAGGGAGGAAAGGAGGAAAAGAAGGGGGGGGAGGGAAAAAAATTAAAAATTAAGGGGAAAAAAAAAGAAAATGAAAATAAGAAAAAGAAAAGGAAAAAAGGAAATGGAAGGGGGAAAAGAAAAAAGAAGGAAAAATAATTTTAAAAATAAGAAAAAGAGAAGAAGAAGAAAAGGAGAAGGGGAAAAAAAGCGGGGGGAGGGTGGAGAATAAAGAAAAGAAGCCGAAATCCGACCCAACCTGTCCTCGCAGCACCGGCACTCGCCTCCTCACCGACGCGGTCCGGAACTTTGTTTTTCCTTGGAAACCCGCTCTTTTTGAAACTTGGGCTGCTTTCCTTTGCAAATCCAAAACTCCTCAGACACCCGCCGGGTTTTCTTTGCCGCTGTCCCGAATCCTGCCCAGTTTCCTTTGCTGTTCTCGCAGATCCTGCCGGGTTTCCTTGA
>VZSE01010698.1:23883-46804 GCA_013398275.1 Promerops cafer | reverse complement strand
TTTATTTATTTATTTATTTGTTCGTTCATTTCTCCATTCCACCTCGTTTGCTGCGGAGGTTAAACAAATCAGAGCTCGCCGCTGCGGAGCCGATGACGAAGGGCTAAGTGGTGTTGTCATTAATTACCGTCAGTGTCAAGGACAGGAGCCGGGCGCGGGGGTGCCGGGCTGGCTTTGGGGGGTGCCAGCCGTGATTTGTACTCACGTGGGGACATCTAGTGACCACGGCGACAAGTGCAGAGCGTCCCGGGGATGGCGAGCCTGGATTCCAGCCGCTCTGGCCTCCGGCATTCCAGCTCTGGAACTTCGGCGCCGCTCCCCCTCCCCTTCATCCCAGGGCACCCCTCGGGCCGTGCCCCAAGTGGGCTTTGTCTCGGGGTCCCGGGTGCCTCGCCATGGGGCAGGGCGCCCCCAAAGCTGTGTCACCCCCACGGGATCCCTGCCAGCGGGATGTGAGGGGGGCAGGGATAAGCCGGGCACAGCTTTGGGCTCCTCTGGTGCCCACGGAGGGTCCCAGGGACAGGGGACAGCCCTGTGCCAGGGGGTCGGTGGTGTTGAGCCCCCACTGACCACACCAGGGGCGGCACCGGGCAACAGAAGGGTCCCAGGGCTCCCAGTTCAACTCCTGCAGCTGCCAGTCCCCCTCACCTCTGGATAAATCCCAGCCCCACCGGCAGAGTCAGCCTGGCTCCTGTTCCTGTGTCCCTCCCTCAGGGCTGATTCTCATTCTGCGCACGGCCCGGGCTGTGCTGTCACCTGGAGCCGGCTGTCACCTGGAGCCGGCTGTCACCTGGAGCCGGCTGTCCTGTGGGCACCTGTGACCCCGCAGCTGCTGCTGGGGGGCCACCCCCGTCCCTGCAGTGCTGCTGTCCCGAATGTCCTCTGCTCACACGGACTCACCTGCAGGGGACAAGCGCAGCTTTCGTTTCCTTTATGGCTGCTCCCGAGCAGAACAGCCAGGCCTGGAGCTTTTCCCTCCTGGATCTGTCACCGTCCCTGTCACACCCCCAACCCGCTGTGCTCTGGGCATCTGCTGTTATCCCAGAACGGTTTGGGTGGGAGGGACCTGAAATGCACCCAGTGCCACCCCTGCCATGGCAGGGACACCTCCCACTGTCCCAGGCTGCTCCAGCCCCAGTGTCCAGCCTGGCCTTGGGCACTGCCAGGGATCCAGGGGCAGCCCCAGCTGCTCTGGGCACCTGTGCCAGGGCCCAGAGAAATAGGGCAGAATGTCCCAGGGTAAAAACATTCCTACCCCTAAGAAGAAATAAATTTATGGATCTTTCCAGAGTAGGCTGGCGTGTGCAGAAACTGGAGGGTTTGGTAAAATAAATGTGCCCCACATGATCCCACAGAGTGAGAGGGGGACCAGAGCTGCCCTCCAAGCAGCTGGGGCCATGACAAACCCAGGTTCCTGTCACTGTCCCTGCCCTCCGGGAGCTCTCACTTCACTCCCTCATTTCCAGGAGGAAAGGCTCTGTGGGGCTGAGGATTTCCCATCTCTGCCCTAAGGGCTGCACTTCAGCTCCAAACCCACTTCCACATCTACCATTTTATCTCCCTCCCCCAATTTACATCCACCTTAAAATTTTCCCTTCCACCTGCTGCTATCAAGATCTGCCCCATACAGGTTTGAAATGAATCCTTTATTTCCCAAAGCAGACCTTGCTATCAGTAATTAACTTTTTTCCAATTAGCTGCTGAGACACAGTGGCTAATTTATGGGCACAGTGATAAAATCCCAAATCCAGGTGCATGCACTGGAGGTACAGGAAAGGGCAGGGAGTGATTTCCCCTGGGGAATTACGGATTTTATGGTCTTCTGGAAGGTCCAGTAACAGAATCCCTGAGATTCCAGGGGGCCCTGGCCCAGGATCCAGGGGGAACCACTGCAATTCCCCAGGGGCCAGGAGCTCCCTGTGTCACCTGAGCCCTGCCAGGCTGTGCTGAGGTGCCAAATTCCCTGTTCCCAGTTCATGAGCAATGTGGAGTCCCAGTTTCCAGCCCTGACACTGGCCGGGTCTGGGGCATCTTCCCAGGAAGGCAGGAACAGCTTTTATCCTGCTTGTCCCTCTCTCCAGAGTGGGAACTGCTTCACCAGGAGAAGGGGGGCACAGGGAGGGGGATATTCCTGCTGTGACCCCAGGGACATTCCTGCTGTGACCCCAGGGACACCCTGCTGTGACCTCAGGGATATTCCTGCTATGACCCCAGGGACATCCCTGCTGTGTCCCCAGGGACATTCCTGCCACCTCAGGGACATCCCTGCTGTGACCCCAGGGACACCCTGCTGTGACCACAGGGACACCCTGCTGTGACCCCGGGGATATTCCTGCTGTGACCCCATGGACACCCTGCCACCTCAGGAACACCCTGCTGTGACCTCAGGGACGTCCCTGCTGTGACCCCAGGGACATCACTGCTGTGACCCCAGGGACATCCCTGCTGTGACCCCAGGGACATCCCTGCTGCCACCACAGGGACATCCCTGCTGCCACCACAGGCCATGCAGGAGCTGCCGTTGGGGTCACGGACTGCTCCCACGAGCCAGGGTGGAGAACCAGAGGGGATGAGGGTCCCCAGGGGGGTGGGAACTTCCAGGCTGGAAAAGCCCCTTGCCACCACCTGCCTGAGGACAGCCCTTGGTCTCCAGGGCCAGAATTCCTCCGTCCTGCCCATCCCTCCAGCCCTCTGAGGATGCTCCCAGCACTTCCCGATGCGCTGAATTCTTGGGATTCACTCCCTCCTCCCAGGAAAGGGGGAACCAACCTGATGGAGCCCAGGAAGCCCTGAGGGCAGGGAACCGCTCCCATTGATTGGGATCCCAGGCTGACCCCCGCAGTTCGGGATGGTGGGAACAGCCAAACACCACAAGCACTGCAAACCCCACAGCACAGCTCCTGCCCGGAGCGGTGATTAAAACAGAAATAAACTCCAAGGACTGCTCGCAATGTAGAGCCACTTCCGATTTATGGCCGGAGCTCTGATCCTCGGGAAGCTCCTCCCTGCAGGAATTACAGGGGGAGTGTTCTCAGCCCTGGCGAAGCTTCTCCCCACGTCTAAGTGAGAAATAATAATTTGCACAACATAAATCCAGCAGCACCTTCAGCTGCCCGATCACTGAATTACCTCAGAGGAGGGAGCAGAGGAACTTCACCGCCGTTCCCAAAGAACAGGAAACTCCTGCAGCCCCGCAGAAAAACCTGGATGCTCCCAGCACTTCCCAATGCTCTGAATTCTTGGGATTCACCTCCTCCGCCCAGGAAAGGGGGAAACCTACGTGATGGAGCCCAGGAAGCCCTGAGGGCAGGGAACCGCTCCCATTTATTGGGATCCCAGCCCGCAGAAAACCCCAGGAGTGCCTGCTGTGCTCCCTGCCCGTTCATTAGCAGCAATTACGGGGCGTGAGTGTTACAAATTGCTGCTGAAAGATGTCAGCGAGCTCCCAGCCCTGGGTTTAATTGAAAGCACTTTTAAAATTTGATTTCCAGTGGCCCTGTGTTATGATATCAGTGCCCTGCAGGAGGAAATTGCTTCCCCAGAGGGAAAAGAGCTTCGCTCTGCCTTGGGGAGCTTCAGGCTTTCCGTGGCTTCAGCACCAACGGGAGGCAAGGGGAAAGTGGCCAAGGACTTTTTTTCCATGCTGAAAGGACAATAATTTATAAATTATTTTACCTGAAGACCTAAAGGAACTTGGGATTTTGGGGACAACATTTTATAAATTATTTTGCCAGGAGATCCAAAGGAACTTGGGACATGGTGGAAAAGTGGAAAGAAGGAGTGGGGCGTATGTAAGATCATAAAATTATGGGATGGTTTGGATTGGAAAGGGCCTTTAAAGGTCAGGTGGTCAGCGAGCAGGGACATCCTCAAGGAGATGAGTTTGCTGCCAGCCCCATGCAAACCGGCCTGGAGTATTTCCAGGAATGTGGCATCAGCCCCTCTCTGGAAAATCTCTTTGAGGATGCGGCAGAAAGGGAAGGGGAAGGAGCTCCCCGTGTGCAGCGGGACCATTTCCCCTCCAGCCCCTCCCTGGCATCTGGGACACGGATGGGGCGTTTGACCGCGCAGCGCCCTTTGCTTCCCAGAGAAGCCGCCCCGAGCTGAGGGATTCTCCTCTGCCGGTCCCATCCCGCTGCCCCCGGGCAATCCACTAATGAAGCCTAATTAGGACGTCAGAAGCCCGGTGACTAATTGACTTCAGGGATGGCTTTTGTTGTTTTAAGGGGAAGGGAGAAGACGGATTGTTAATTAGGTTAGTTCTGCTGTATCTGCACCACAGCCCCGAATATTCCTCACAGAAACTGCTCTGGGCCTGACAGTGGATCCTGGCCCTGGAGCACTGGGAGGAAAAAGTTCCTTTTGTTTTTGTTATTTGTGGCCGATTCTGAGGTTGGGCTCCTTGAGAGGGATTTTCCTGGGTGAGGGGTGATCCAGAGTTTAGCTGAGATTGGGGTTTTAATGAGTAATAACCAGAGAAATATGGAGATTGCCCCTTGATTGATGGAGGGGATGGATGGGCAGAGAAACTCTGGGGAAAATGCCGAGCAAAGCATGGATGGAATCTTCATAAATCTTCTCTCCATAAAAAACCTCAGGGAAGAAGAGCTGCTGTGTCTGCACTCCTGAAACAGGGAACCCCAGGATTCAGGAAGGATCCGACCGCCCAGGTCCTGCCTGGAGGTGCCTGGAAGGAGCAATGCTCGGGATGAGCCCTTCCCATCCAAGAAGTGGGACTGGAGTCCCTGACCCCAGGAACGGCCCTGCCTCGCTCAGCCCCCCCAGAAAGGGCTGAAATTGTTTTCTTTCCCCAAAAAAATGAGCTTTATGGAAGTTGTTGGGTTCAAAGTGGGCTGAGTGGTAGAGGCAAAGATCCAGCCAGGAATTTCTCCCATTTCCTGAAAAATCAGGGAAATTGCTTCTCCTGCAGGATGGCAACACTGAAACCTTCCAATGTGGGCATTTCCATGGTGCCACAGCAGGAATTAAAATCAAATCCATCTTCCAGATCCTGAGGCCATTACATTTTTACTTTTAGGGCGTTTAAAGAATAAATAAATAAGCACATAAGGAAATTACCCACAGGAGCTCATTTCCATGATGGGCAAGGGGATTATAGCTGGAAATAAAAGAAAATTAATCAATGATTTACCTTATCAGGTGGGGGTGAATTCTGATCAGCTGACTGAAGAGAGGGGAAAATGGAAGAGGAGAAAAACAGAGTGAAGGGTAAGAAAAAAGCTGAGAACCACAACATGCAGAAACAACTTCTACTTTCCTGCAGGGTTTTTTTTGCTCCCATTTTAAATATATTTAAGATGGAAGGTGATTCCACATGAGGAAAAGGATTCCTTGGGTGGCAGCAGAGGTGCCTTGCTCCCCTGGGAGAGGGGCTTAGGAGGCACCTGCACATCTGAATTTGTTCTAGTTTATACAGAGAAGTGGCTCAGGGGCTCTCCAAGGTGCACTTGGAATAATCCCACAAATGATTATAACAGGATCTGCTCCTGTTGAGACACAAATATGAAACATCCACAATTTATGTGTAAAAATAGACAAGAATTCATGCCAAGAAGTTCAGGAGCTGGAGGGGTTACCGTGGGTCTGGGGTAGTCAGGATTTGCCTGAGAGGGAGAGGTTTTGCCATCAAGAGCTGCCTGCAGTCCTTGACTCAGTGCTTGACTCATCCCTGCGTCTCCAGGAGTGAAAGAAATGATTTTTGTGGTAAAAGCAGCTCTGTTTGGAGAGCAGGGCCTGGCTTTCTCTCTGGACTCATTTCTTCCCTTTCACAGAGATAAGAGGATGTGACATGAGGTGATTTCCTCCCCGCTAACGAGCCTTTGGAGAGGTGGTGTTGTCAGGCAACCTCCCCAGCACTCACACAAAGGATGACGCTGCCTTCCCAGATCTCCAGCAAACTTTTAATATTCCCCCAAAACCAAAACACATCTGCTCTGGTGACTCTTCTGAACAGGCCAAGTCGCCCCGAAAAGCTTTTCTCACGTAGTCTCAAGTATAAATATTTTGATACAAAAAAATAAAACCCCATAAACAAACCCATAAACAAACCCATAAACCTCCCCCAAGGCACCCAGCGGTGCCGTGGGGATCCATGGCCGGGTACAGCTGCAGGGACAGGCAGCCTGAGGTGCTCCCAGCCCACATTCCCAGGGAATCCAGGAGCAGGAGTCTGCAAGGTCTGGTGAGCTCGGGAGGTGCTCCGAGGTGTGGGGTGAGCCAGGGAGGGTGCAGGGATCGAGGCTCTGCTTCCAGGGCAGCTCCGGCAGCAGTCCTGGGGTGGGCGGTGGACTGGAGCTCCAGCTGAGAGTGCGGGGACACCGCAGGGCACATCTGGCTGGTGGCAGAGCCACAGGGGTCTCTGAACCTTGTCAGGGTCACCCAGAGCAGGGACAGCTCCTGGCTGGTGGCACTCAGGGCCACAGAGGGTCCCCTGCCCGTCACCCAGAGCAGGCTCAGCCCCGGGCACTGGGACACTGCCACCATGCCCTGCTGGGAAAGCTTTTCCTGTTACAGTTCCAGAGCTCGGGATAAACCCAGGCAGGAGCAGCCTGGCCCAGCCTCCCTGCAGAGCACGCTCAGGATCAGCACCAAACCTTGCCTAATTACTGACAACAGCCAGGAGCTCAGCTTTGGCACTTAGACCCAGCAGCTGAGGGTGATTCGAAGTCACTCTGACTTTTAAATTAAATTATCTCATGCATAGAAACAAAAGCTGCAGCAGAGGATTCACAGAACTCATCATCAAGTACTCATTAACACATTGTATATATATTAAGCTTTAAATAGAAAAATCTTTCCAGGATTTTTTTTTTTTTTTTGAATATATGCACTCTATAGGATGCAACAAACTTGAGCCTGGTCTAACTCTCAGTCACACCTCGTGCTCTGCCCTTTATACAAAGTCTGCTCTACTGTAGTAATTCTTCCTTTTAAACAAATGCAGGTAGCCTAGACCTTAATAAAAGCTGCCCAGAGCCCTGGGGCTGAGCTGCCCTCCCTGAAAAGTGGAGCAGTTCTGGTTCTGTTACTTTGGGAAGGAGGTAAAAAACTGCTGGGCTGGGGTTTTAGATGATTTTGTTCTCCAGGGCTTCGATTCTTTTGGCCACAGCTTCCAGTGAGGAGGAGTTAAGGAGGAAAAATTGCAGGGAACGTTGGGAGAGAGACTTTTTATGTGGGCACAGAGTGGTGGGCCAAGGTTTTAACTAAAAGAGGAGAAATTTAGATGGGATCTTGGGCAGGAATTGTTCCCTGGCAGGGTGGGCAGGGGCTGGGATGGAATTCCCAGAGCAGCTGGGGCTGCCCCTGGATCCCTGGCAGTGCCCAAGGCCAGGCTGGACACTGGGGCTGGAGCAGCCTGGGACAGGGGGAGGTGTCCCTGCCATGGCAGGGCTGGGATGGGATGAATTTTAAGGCGCCTCCCACCCAAACCACTCAATAATTCCATGATCCCAGGCTGGCAGCACCGGTAAGGATGGGAGCAGCAGCAGCAGAGGGGATCTGTCCCCATCCCCTCTGGCACTCCCAGAGCTGCTCGGGCTGACGGAGCTCCCGGGGGAAGGAGCTGTCTGTGCTCACACCCTCCCTCCGCCCCGGGTTCACGCCGGGAGCAGGAGGAGGAAACCGGGAGAGCGACCGGGGCGAGTCGGGAGGGGCTGACAGAGCTGCTGACCCTGCGGAGAGCAGCAGAGCGCTTTTCCTGGAGCTCCAGAGCGATTTTCCGCTCTTTTCACTAACTCCTGTTCCCGGTGTGCCTGGGAGAGGCCACCCGCTGGGTGGGAGCTGTGACTGCTGCGACCTCTGCACCCCACGAGTCACGGATTCCACCCAGCCTGACTCCGGGAGCGGAGCAGAACTGCGACAGTGCCGCAGCAGCGCCCAGGAATGTGTGAAGAAATCAGAACGTTGCTTTTAAAATTAGATCCTCTCCTGATCCTCAGTGGTGAGAAACCTCTCCTGCCCTTGTGAGCCACCCCGGGGCTCCATGAGTTCCTTTTTTCAGGAGAAGTTTTAATCCTACTCACAATTTTTTTGTGACTTTCTTTTTCTCTTTCTGCCACTTTATGAAAGATCCAGCATGGCAGAACTCAGTCCCACCAGGTCGGTTCTGATGGGACCCCACTCACCTGGCTGGAGATGCTTCCAGGGAGCAGCTTCATCAGGATTTATCGCCCAGCACTGAGCTCTGGCCAGCTGGGAGAACTTGGATGGGTGGATGAATCCATCTGGATTATCCACAGCACCCACTCCAGTCTGAGGTGCTCTGATGCAGAGAACCCCCTGTCCCTCCAGTCCATGTGGGAATTCAGGCAGGGTTGGATGTTTGCTCTGCAGGAATTCCCTGCCTCCCATTCCATCTCCCCACAGTCCCAGAATCCCAGAGCTTGGAAAAGCCCTCCAGGGTCATCAAGTCCAACTTTTGACCAACCCCACCTTGCCACCAGCCCAGAGCTCCGAGTGCCACATGCGACCCCCCCAGGTGCCTCATTCCCACCTTCCTGAACCCCAACTCCTTCCCCCAGGAACCGACCTTGCCAGGAAATCCCAGCCCAGCCAATCCTGGCCAAACCTCCAAAGGATATGTTTCTGCTGCAAGGAATTGATGAGGTCTTCTACCTTGGTCTGGAACTTCATGATGGATTTGCACTCACACGGATCTTCCTCTGTGAGGAAGGATGCAAGAAGATGAGTGGCACAAAAAAAAATTATTTAATCAAAATCCCTGAGCCCAGTGAAACAGAACAATTCTTATTTTCTATGTCAGAAATGGGAAGGAAATCAAAATGTAATTATTTCTAATTATCTGATTGATCTCTTCTGGCTTTAACCTCAGATGAACAGAGAATGTCACATTTTTCTGTTATTTCAGCCATGAGAGGTCTTTGCTTGGTTTCTAGCTCCCTCCACTGAGCTCTGCTCCTGATGCTCCAAGTTTGCCCTAAAATTAGAGTTTGACCAAATAAAACCAACCTCTGTCTTCCCAACAACAGCCAATAAAAACTGGAGGCACTGCTGCCATCAAGACTGGTTTGAGTTTTGCTTCAGTAACTCCAGTCCTTGAGGGGGTGGAACCATGAGCGTTAATCAGTTTGCTAATTTATGTCACTAATTTACATCTGTTCTTCAAGGAAAATTAACTTAGACTGGAACAGGAGGAAAAAGATGAGTGGGAAAGAAAGGGAGGGGTTACAAGGCCACTCTGAGCTGAGCAAAGGAGGAATAAATAAAAGACAGAATTTGTAAAGGAAATTAATCACTTTGCACCAAAACATAATGGGTTTAAACCAGCCAGGTGTAACCTAAAGCTGGAGATTAACAGAAGATTTGGAGGCAGCTGTTGAGAAATACAAACTGGCACTGGGAATGGAAAAAAAACCTGCAAATATCTCCTTGCCTTCCTTTATACTCAAATGTAAACATATTTACCCAAATTGATATTTTACAAACAGTTTTTCTGAAGTTTACTTTTTTTTGAAGGCTGAAGCTTAAATGTATTTGAATGATTTTTAAGTACAATTTGTTGGGAGTTTCATACAGATCCCATCCTCTTGTTCTTGGATTGATCCAAATCTTTTAATGAGACTTGTCAAAGAGTCTCTGCCTTGCAATCCTGGCTCTGCAGGCACAGGGATCATCCCTCTCCAACATCTCCAGGAGGAAAGGAAATCCCATCTTTAGGAACCTGGAGACAAATTCTTCATTTCTGAAGAAGGGCAGAAAGATGGAGGGAAAAGGAAGGAGAAGGGGATTTGGGAGAGGGGGACATGGCTGAGGTGTGGGGGTTGCTTTGCTTCAGGCAACCACCCAAAATATTGATGTCTCCTGATCCTCCCGCGTGTTCTGCCAGCTCCACACCCTGGGAACGGGGAGGTTTTTATAAAATCCACCTAAAAGGGCATTTTCATGCCTCTACTCCAGGCTGCAAATGCTGTGACTGAACCTCTCCAATCCCCTCTCACCAGCACAGACCTTCAGCTGCAGCTTCTTCAGGGCCATTTTCACCTCTCCAGTCCAGCCTCCGAACACTGCCCGAACCCCTCCATCCCAGTCCCCTCCTACCAACACAGACCGAGGGTCTGCAGCTTCTCCAAGGGCATTTTCATCCCTCCACTCCAGCCTTGACTGACCCCTCCATCCCCAGTCCCCCTCTCACCAACACAGATGTTCATCTACAGTTTCTGCAAGGGCATTTTCATCCCTCTTCTCCAGCCCAGTCCCCGTCTCACCAACACAGTGAAGATCTGCAGCTTCCCCAAGGGCATTTGCATCTCTCCACTCCAGCCTTCAAACACCGGCACAAACCCATCACAATCCCCTCTCACCAACACAGATCTTCCTCTGCAGCTTCTGGAGGGGCACGTTCACCCCTCTGCTCCCCCTTCAAATGCCGTGACTGAACCCCAGCCCCCTCTCACCAACACAGATCTTCATCTGCAGCTTCTTCCCGATCTTGCTGATGGTCCTGAAGTCGGCGGTGTAGAAATAGTGCTCAGCCACTGGTTCAGAGGCGATCTCCCTCAGCTCATCCTCCACGGCGTTGCCGACTCCCACGGCAAACATCCGAAATCCTGCCGGCACGGGACGCGGTCAGCGGCACGGGGCTGGCGCGGTGCCACCCCTGCCAGGCTGGGCATCCTCGGCCACCCCGCGGGCCCCAGGCCCCCCACAGCTCCAGATCCTAGCTGAGAATTACCCCCTTCGCCTCCACTACTCCAGGCTCCTTCCAGCCAGATCAAACAGGGAGAAAATCATTGTACGGGCAGAGATTTTATTAAAATTTACCAGACCATGGGCACTGTGGCCACAAGAAAAGGTTTTGGAGATGCTCCTTTCAGCCAGGTCAAACAGGGGCCAAAATGTTTTTGCAGGCAGAGTTTAACTAGAATTCCCCAGCCAAGGACAACAAGAACAAGGTTCTGGAGATGCAAGAAAGGACAGGTGATGGTAACACCGTCCCACTGATATGGAAGTGATCATGTAGCAAAAGGAAACAGTGGGAGTTTCCAAAATAGGCTCAGCCACTGTTAATCAACCCCTGTTAACGAGCCCGAGTGGCAAAATCCTCCTGCAGTGGAGACCTGGGGTCAGCAGAACTAAGCTGAGTCTCTGTCTAAAATTGCAGCCCCCACTGGGAGTTAAGAACTTGTCCAGGGATCGTCCTGCTCTGCCAGGAGATTGCTCTGCATTAAACCTGTTTCTGTTGAACTGAAATGCAATTTTCCATTTTGGGTGGTATTAATTAGCCCTGATTCAAAATATTTGTCTCTACTTGTCCATGCCCAGGCACTGGAAATGTTTTCCTGTTCCTCTTTTTGCCTTTCTTTCTCTGGATATATCCAATATTTGTTGTTTTTCCAAGGCTCAGCTCACTGAACAATTTTGCAGTCTCATTTTAAGCACTTGTTTATCCCACAGCAATAACTTATGGACAGATAAGAGATTTCCTTGCAGGGACAAGAGAGGAGGGAGAGACAAGGCACAAAGTTTTATCACCAGGGAGGAATCAATTCTATAAATACACTTTATAAGAACCTTTGGTTTTATAAGAGCTGAACAGCCCCGTAAGATGTCAGAGTGCTTTGTAAACACTGGTTTTTCACGAGCTCCCTGACCTTTCTGGTTATGTGCCCCGAGTCCCATCTAGTGGTGGAGAGCGAAGTTAAAAGGAAGGGAAGGATTCAGCAATTCCTGACTGAACTCCCAGGGGCTGGATCCATTTAACACAGGGGTGTCAGAGACTGGGAACGTGCTCAGCGGGTCAGCAGAGGGGCAGCTCTCGAGGCATTAATATTTCATGGGGCTCAGACACAGAAATCCATCAGTGTGTGGCCACTGAGTGCTTTTCCTACAACACCAGCTGAGGAACGTTTCTTATTGATGTGCCTGGGGTTCCTCCTTAATCCATGCCTGTGCTTTGGTTATATTTTATTGCTTTTTCTTTGCCTTTTCCAGGCCTTGAGGCTGATGCAGCCAAGCCACACTTGGCCCTACAACCCCTGGGACTTCTCTTTGTCCCCGTGTGCCTCTGGTGCTGGGCTGGGTTTCCTGACCAACCCCAGACAAATCCCAGACTGGCCTGGGTTAGGAGGGACCTTAAAGCTCCTCTTGTTCCACCATCTTCCACCATCCCAGGTTACTCCAAGCCCTGTCCAGTCCTAAAGGTGCTGGAACCTCCTAATTCTAAATTTCTCCTGCAGTTTCCTTCCACATTTGTGTGGAGCAATTAGACCTGGGTGCACCCCATTCCACAGGGTAAAACTCCACCCTGTCCATCCCATTCCAAGGGGTGGAACTCCATCCTGTCCATCCCATTCCACGGCATGAAACTCCACCCTGCCCAGCAGAAGCTCCTCCAAAGACACAGAGGGGAACTAAAACCAGCTCTTGGCAAACCAAGGTGCACCTGACGCCCAGGCCGAGGTGCTCCAAGCTCTGTGTGAGCAAGGGTAGTCAGGGAATATCTCCCCAAAATTACTCAGTGCAACCTGTTTATATCCTAAGAGACACATCCAGGGGAAAAGTCCTGCCTGGGCCAAGGGAGAAGGAAGCCCCTGGGAATTCAGGAGCCCTACCTGAGTCCTTGGCTTTCTTGGCAGCATCTGAGATATAATCCTGTGAGCGCCCATCAGTGAAGACAATCCCCACCTTGGGGACCCCTGGCCGGGCTCCGTTGATGACAGAAAAGGAGCTGTCAACGAGGTACTTCAGAGCCTGGCCTGTCATGGTCCCCTTCTCCATGTAGGACATTTTCTTCACTGCTGCTTTGATGTCCTTCTTGTTCTTGAACTGGCCCAGGGGGAACTCCTGCCGGACAGAGCTGGAGTACTGCACCAGCCCAACCTGGGCCTGTTTGTCCGACACCTCCAGTGAATCCACGATTTGGTTGATGAATTTCTTCACCAGCTCGAAGTTCTCGGGCCTCACACTCTTGGAGCCGTCAATGAGGAACACAAGATCCAGAGCAGACCCCAAGCCACCATTGCAAGCTGAGGGAAAACACGAGAAGAGGGCAGAAGAAAACAGCAGCAAAGACCTCAGTAAATGATGTAGGAAAATAGAACCCTATTGCCATTTATTGTTGAGGAAATGGGGTTAATCAGCGAAAACCCAACAAGAGATCACAGCAATGTTTTAGAAGTGATTCTGGCTTGTAAGAGCAGGGTTTCCCTTTCTGCCTTCTCTGAGCAGAACACCCCAGTGCTGTCCCCACCGTCCCCTCTGGGCTTGGCTCAGGGAGCCCTCACGTACCGGCGCAGGTCTTGCCGTCGCTGTTGAGGCTGAAGCCGTCCCTGCAGGCACACCTGTAGGCCCCCGGGGTGCTGACACACACCTGCTCGCAGTCGTGGTCCCCCGTGGCACACAGGTCGGACACCACTGCAAGGACAGGAGGGGGTGGCCTCAAGCAGGGCCCAGCCCGAGGCCTCCCCACCCACAGCCAGCACTGCACAGCCCCACACTGGCCCCATAATTAAATCTGCTTTGCAGTGGGACACAGCTCGTGGATCCTGGACAGTGGCTGAGGCATAAAGACAAGGAAGGAATTTCCACAATCTCTCTGCTCCAAGGCACAGCCAGGACAGGAAATCCTCCCCGTCCTGAGGGCAAACCCAGCTGGGTGTGGGGCAAATGGCAGCACGCCTCACTCTGCAAAGCTCCTGGGTGAGGTTTGGGTCCCGGCTGCCCCTGGGCTGGCCACTAGCCCATTTCTGCAGCTCTCCAGCTGCCTTGTGAGGGCTGACCTGGAACAGAGGCCAGGCAGAGTTAGAGAATAAAGCAGGGATTTATTAGAAGGCCTCAATGGACACACCTTGGGCAGCACAAGGGCCCAGCCAGGACCACACCCAAGATGACCCAAAATGGTCACAAAATGCACAATGGTCACAAGGTCTCACACTTTTATAAATTCTGGTCCATTAGCATATTGGAGTTAATTGTCCAATTATAGCTTTAGGTTATGAAGACCCATCCTCCTTGTTTTTCTCTCTTCAGTCCATGTTGTTCCTGCTCTTGGGCCTGAGATTTGGATCACTTGTCCTTGGTCCCAGCTAGAGCAGGAATTGTTTTGTCTCCCTACTCTGTGAAGAGAACTTACTACCCCCTAATATGAATCTCAGAACTACACACTAAAGCAGCACAGAACCTGAAAAACAGAAAAGCTAAACCCTGAGGCATCATGCCCTTCCTGGACGGCATTCGTGTGCGAACACACTTGGAATTCACCTCAGAGCTCTCCCTGCAGGCGCAGCTCTCAGATCCGCTCCCCGAACATTCCTGCTGCCCGCCCTGCCCTGGCCGTGGCTCCTGGACGCCCTGCCCTGGCTGTGGCTCCTGGATGCCCTGCCCTGGCCGTGGCTCCTGCCCGCCCTGCCCTGGCTGTGGCTCCTGGACGCCCTGCCCTGGCTGTGGCTCCTGGACACTGAGCAAACCGCAGCTGAGTGCGGCACCAGCGCCAGCAGCGCTGTCACAGCCACGGCAGCAAGAGTGGCAAACAAACTCCAGAGCAAACAGGGCCAGGGGAGGCAAACTCAGCTACAAATGCCAGGGAAAAGCGTGCAGAAATCCGGGCACTGCGCTGGAGCAAACTGATGGGAGGTGGAGCAGAGTCTTTTCGAGTTAAGGTTTGTTATTTTGAGCCATTTGTGCTCTGCTCTACTCATATTTTTTATGTTTTTTGGCCTTTCCCCTTCCCGTGGCTGTGCCAGCACTGGTAGATTGTTCCAGCCCAGATCGTTGGGAATTTTCCTGCCCCGGGAGCTGCCTGTGGTTCAGTTCTCTGGTTAATCTCACCACTGCCTGCAGCACCAAGGGTTTCCTGTTTCCCCATGAGTTTGCTGAGCACTGTGGGAAGCACTTTTCCCTGCTGTCAGTCCCACAGATCCTGTGCTGTGCCTGAGCAGGGGGTTTGGGGTCATGTCTGGGGTGGTTTAGGGCAGCTGCATGTGCAGACCACAGTAACAGGGACTTGGACATTCCCCCAGGGCTGTCCTCTGCTCCCTGCAGCAATCCTGAGTGCTTCCCTCATCTCCCGGGGCTGTTCCATGGGAAGAGCTTTGCCATCTGCAAAGGGAGGCACAGAAAGGATTTTTCCCCACAGCTCCAACCCACACAGTGAGGCCTCTGCACTGCTGCTGCCTCCTGATCCCAGGGCAGCCACTACAAACTCCCACAAAGATTCATGGCCTGGATTCCACCTCCTCAAATCCTGTCTCTCTGCCTCCTTTTGTCTGAAGTGTTTGTTCCCCTCTGCCATGAGCTCCTGCTGCAGTGACACCTGATAATACCTGACTCACTGTGTTATCACCTGAGGATAGCCCAGGGCTCACTCTGTATCCCAAATTTCCCTCCTCTCCACAGAGGAGCCAGTTTTCCAGGACAAAAAGCTGCTCCCCTTCCTCACTTTCAGCCTGGAAGATGAACCAGGAGATTTTACACCTCTCAGAAACAGGGACTTCTCCAGGCCCAGCCGTGTGTGTTTCAATTCCAGGTGGATCACAGCTTTCAGGAAGTGTTGCCACACGCTTTTGCTTCCAGGGAATGGCAGGGAGAAGCCCCTGGGCCTCTCCTGCAGACAGAAAATGGGGATTTATGGCCCATTCCTGCTGCCCTGGGGCACATTTGGAAGCAATAAAACATACCCAGTCCTTCAGCAGCTCCTCTAGGAGCAAAGCTGCATTTGTAGGATGCTGTTTGTAGGATGGTGGTTGTAGGATGGTGTTTTTGTAGGATGGGGTTTGGAGGATGGTGGTTTTATAGGATGTTGTTTGTAGGATGGAGTTTTTAGGATGCTGTTTGTGGGATGGTGTTTGTAGGGTGGTGTTTGTAGGATGACGTTTGAAGGATGACGTTTGGAGGATGGTCTTTTTATAGGATGGTGTTTGTAGGATGGGGTTCGGAGGATGGGGTTTGGAGGATGCTGTTTTTATAGGATGGTGTTTGTAGGGTGGTGTTTGTAGGGTGGTGTTGGTAGGATGGTGCTTGTAGGATGGGGTTTTTATAGGATGGTGTTTTTAGGATACTTGGGCTCCTTTGATGTGCTGTGCAGACAGGAATTAGATCCTGCTCCAGCCAGGAGAGATTCCTGCCCCACAAGGCTTCCAACCCCAAAAGCAGCATCAGGCAAAGGCAGCTCAGCCTCTGACAGGACCTGGGACCATCCCTGTTGAACTGGGAATTCTGGAGGCAACGCTGGTGGGAGGAAATACAAAACAAGTTCTCTCAACTGCCCCAAAAGGGGCGTGATTTCAGCTGTGCTAAAATCCCTCCAGTGCCTCCAGGAGTGTGTGGATCATGTTTACAAACTCTCCAGTGCCAGTGAAATCTGGAGATTTCCTTAACCAAAACCTGGAATCCCCTGAACAAAACCCTGCAGTTCTGGAAAGGCAACTTCAAAGAGCCCCTGTCTCCCACAGGGCTCTGATCCTGCAGGGCTTGGAGCAAGGAAGCAGAGGGATGCAGGTGGTCACAGGTACAACTTCCATGGGAGAGGCTGGAGGAGGATTTTGGACAAGGCCTGGAGGGACAGGAGCCAGGGAATGGCTCCCACTGCCAGAGGGCAGCCATGGATGGGATCTTGGGTAGGAATTGTTCCCTGGCAGGGTGGGCAGGGGCTGGGATGGAATTCCCAGAGCAGCTGGGGCTGCCCCTGGATCCCTGGCAGTGCCCAAGGCCAGGCTGGACACTGGGGCTGGAGCAGCCTGGGACAGTGGGAGGTGTCCCTGCCACGGGAGGTGTCCCTGCCCATGGCAGGGGCTGGGATGGGATGAGCTTTCCTCCCTTCCCACCCAAAGCATTCCAGGATTCTCTGCAAAGCTTTAAGGTCCTTCCCAGCCAAACCACTCCCAGTTCCCTGCTGGCTGGCAGCTCCAGGCTGGGCACACCAGGACTCACCACAGAAAGCCTCCTGGAACTTGTGGGTCAGCTTCTCGATGACGCTGTAGCTCTCCACGTAGTCCACGTGCTCGTCCAGAGGCTCGCTGGCCATCTGCCTCAGCGTGCCCATGTCCACCCTGCCCACGCCGATGGCGAAGATCTCGATGCCCGCGGCCCTGGCCCGGGCGGACACGTCCTGCACCCCGTCCTGGGGCCGGCCGTCGGTCACCACAATGGCCACCTGCAGCGGGGAGGGACCATCAGTGGGCACTGACATCCTCATTCGTGTTCCCTAATGCTGGTGGAACAGGCCAGGGCAGGAGGGAAGGGTTTGCATTTCTAAAATTAAGGGAGAAGAGAATCCCAGCAGCTTTCCCCATTCTTTGGAGATCACACAAACCATGTGTTTTTGAGGTGGAATTAGTTTCTTTCCAGGCTGGAAAAGTTAAACTGCCAGGGATTGAATGGTTTCACCAAGGGACAACTGCCAGGGACTGAATGGTTTCACCAAGGGACAACTGGTGCATCCCCCTCTAAGGAAACTAAATTAAAATTTATGTTGTTCATAGCCAAACTCGAGCTCAAGCCAAACTAAAGATCTTCAGGGATGCTCAGGACAAGCCCAGCTGAGTGTGGGACTGCACAGAATCTCAGGAAATGTCATGGAAACGTGAGAGGAAGGCTTCATCCCATTCATAGGTGGAGGAGCTGAAGGATGGAACTGAAACCATCTCCACGGGGAGAGAGGGAAAGAGGCCCGAGGTCACGCTGTGTGTCAGGGCCTGCCAGGATTTGGGATTCTCTGCTCCAAAATAAACAGCAGGGATTAAACCCCACCCCTGCTAACCCCAGCATTGAAGTGGCAGCTGGTTGAAGTGGGAACTGGATTTCAGCCTGGATTAAACGGAGCCCTGAACCAGTTAAAAGCCTCCCAGAGTCCTGCTCCTGGCTTGTCCCTTTTCCTCTTTATTTTTCTTCTGAAAGAGACTTTGTCACAAGACCTGAATTCTTGCTCTTTGCCAGTTCTTCTGCCCCTGCTACTTTTCCTTTAAAATGATTTATTGTGACACCACTGCTGACCCCAAAGGAATGGCTTGGGCTGAAATGCAGAATGGGGAAAGAGCTTCCCCTCTGTAAAAACCAGGAGAAACAGGAAAAATGTGGGGCTTTACAACCTAATTTCAGCTGTTTATCTGCACTTCCTAAGGGCTGCACAATTAAAAATTCCCAGGAGCATCATAATTCCACAACTGGTGCTTCCAGGGAGGAAAAAAGAAACAAATTCAAGTCTTTCTCTTCTAGCATGGCAAAAATAAGGCAAAGCAGCAGCTGTGGCAGGTGTGGGTGTGTGGTGTGGGGGGAATGGATGCGCCAAAGGAGCCCCGGGGTTTTCCTGGGCTGGGCGTGGATCCATCCGTGCAGTGGAGCCTTTTGCCAGGAGAGAGAGCCCTCGGCTCAGCCTCAGCTCCAGCCGGGCTGCTCCGCCCGTGCAGCGCCGAGGAGACCCCCAGAGCCCGGCTGGAGGGACGAGAGGAGCTAACTCAGGGATCGGAGGAGGTAACTCAGGGATCGGAGGCAACTCAGGGATTGGAGGAGGTATCAACTCAGGGATCGGAGTTATCTAATCAGTGAATGAGAGGAGTTATCAAATCAGGGAATGAGAGGCGTTATCAAATCAGGGATTGGAGGAGGTAACTCAGGGATCGGAGGAGTTATCAAATCAGTGAATGAGAGGCATTATCAAATCAGGGAATGAGAGGAGGTATCAACTCAGGGATCGGAGGAGTTATCAAATCAGGGAATGAGAGGCGTTATCAAATCAGGGATCGGAGGAGTTATCAAATCAGGGAATGAGAGGAGTTATCAAATCAGGGATCAGAGGCGTTATCAGGAAACAGGCATTATCAAATCAGGGAACAGAGGAGTTATCAAATCAGGGAACAGAGGAGTTATCAAATCAGAGATCAGAGGTGTTATCAGGGATCAGAGGCATTATCAAATCAGGGATCACAGATGTTATCAAATCAGGGATCAGAGGCATTATCAAATCAGGGAACAGAGGAGTTATCAAATCAGAGATCAGAGGTATTATCAGGGATCAGAGGCGTTATCAAATCAGGGATCAGAGGCATTATCAGGGATCAGAGGCGTTATTAAATCAGGGATCAGAGGTGTTATCAGGGATCAGAGGCGTTATCAAATCAGGGAATGAGCAGTGTTATAAAATCCTGCCAGCAGGTCCTGCCAGCAGCCGCGTGTCCTCCTGCAATTCTCTTCCTACACCAGGAAATTCTCCAGGTTTCTCTCAACTCCTCTCCATCTTCAGCTAAGCCTGAGTCCAGCTAAACCCAGGCCCAGATAAGCCTGAGCCCAGATGAACCCCAGACGGGGTGGGGCTGCAGCATCCACACCTGGATGTGATGGGAAAGATCCTCACAATGCCTCTGTGTAGAAATCTGCCATACAGGACTCAAAATTCACGTTGCTTTCTGCTCTGCTGTTGGAGAAAACAAAACTTCTGGATACAGAGTCGGGGTTGGGAATTAATCAGAGAACCCATGGGGAAAAAGAATGTAACAGTGAGAGGAAGCCAGGGAAGGTGTCTGTGACAGCCTGACAGAAAGAGTGTAAAAAATAGCTTAATATCACATTTGGTTAACCCAATCATCAGGAAATCCAGGTTTTTCCTAGGATTCCCACCATAGATATTTTCCCTGCATCCAGCCTGAGTCAATGTGAAAAAATGTCCTTTTTTTATATTATTATTTTCAAACCTACCTCCAAATTATTTGCAGTCTGAGGCTCTCTGTAATTCCCTGTCATTGAAAAAGCTGAGTGCTGGTGTGTGCCTGGTTTGGGAAAGGCTTGGAGGGAAGGAGCAGCCTCTGGATCCTGGAGAGGCTGGCACTGCTCAGCCATGTGAGGGGAATTAAGAAAAGGTGAAGCTTCTGCTGCCTCCAACAGCTGAATTTTGCCCTGATCCTCAGTTTTACCCTGGGAAAACTCAGAAATTTTGCTTTTCAAGGTCAACCCTTTTGCTCATTTAACCAGCAGCTTTCCCTGTGAATTCCTGACATTCTGGATCCCTCATCCTTCTGTCAGACAGAAATCCCAGGTGTTCTGACACAATTTATTCCTGGTTATCTCAGGCGCCCGAGCATCCCTGAGCATTCCTGAGAGTTCTCAGGCATTCCCAGCCCCGGGCGGGCATTCCCCGGCGATCCCGCAGCTAATGAGGGAGCGATGGCTCATTATGCCCTGGGAACGAGATGCTCCAGCAGCGCTCCAAGGAGAAGCGGGCAGGAAGCCGCATAAAGCCTTGGATCTGCTCAGCAATTTGCCAATTTATTTGTTGTTCTTCCCTAAAAAATAAGGTGAAAGTAATTGGGCTCCCCGCGGGTTTTGAGGAAGGTGGGAGCAGGTTTTTCCCGGAGCTCCTTCGGAAACAAATTGTACTTTTCCCTGGCCGGGGGTGACATTTGCTGCACAAAGCAGGAGCAAAGCCCCGTGTGATGTTTTGGGATGTTGACAACCAGATTTGCAAGGATTTATTTGATTTCTGCTGTGGGAAGGAGCAAGGACCGTGTCCGGTGTTTCTGGAAGCTTCACCTCCCTAAATCCCTGTATGACCTGTTCCTCCTCCCAGGCAGGGGATGGGGTCACCCTGAGCAGAAGGGAAAAGCTGGCTGGACTTCAAGGCAGAGGGAAAAAGTGAAAAAATAACCAGGGAACCGGGAAGACAAAGGGTTGTGGAGTTTTCCACCTTGGAGCCGTTGAAAAGCCACCCAGGCATGGTCCTGGACAGCCCTGCTGGAGCACAGGGTGGGCTCCAGAGACCCCTCCCAACCTCCTCCTGTGATTCTGCCTCTTGGATCAGCTCTGGAAGGGAAGGGAAGAAGGAAAAGCAAGGAGTGATTTCATTTTTTCCCCCCTTTTTCCTAATGCCTCAGATAAATCGTTCGAACGCCCACTGCTCTCAGCTTTTCCAGCTGTCCAGCAAAGGTTTCAGGGAGACACTGGAATCCAGGATAGCTTGTTCCACACAACCAGAGGTGACAGGGAGCAGCAAGGCTTGGGGGAAAGTCTGGCAGCAGGAAAAGAGTGCACGAGGAGAGGGATATTGAATGGTGTGGAAGAGATTCCGGAGATGAGGATCCAGCATCTTCATGGACAGCTCAGTGGAAATGTCTCTCCAATCTACAGGAGCGGCCAATGCTGTGTCTAAGTGTCAGACTGCATTTAGAACAAAAATTGAGACTAAGACTGAATATGTTATATTGAGTTTTGTATTTTCTTTCACTAAGTCCCAAAGATGAACTTTTTTTTCAAGAAGAATTGAGAGGTTTGAACCTCCCAGAGATCTTCAAGAACTGAGAGATTTGAAGCTCCCAGAAGTTTTCAAGAATTGAGAGGTTTGAACTTCCCAGAGGATTCCAAGAAGGGTTGAGAGGTTTGAACCTCCCAGAGGTTTCCAAAAAGAGTTGAGAGGCCTGAAATTCCCAGAGGTTTCCAGGAATTGAGGGGTTTGAACCTCCCAGAGGTTTTCAAGAAGAATTGAGAGGTTCGAACCTCCCAGATGTCTTCAAGAATTGAGAGGTTTGAACCTCTCAGAGGTTTCAAAGAATTGAGGGATTTGCACCTCCCAGAGGTTTCAAAGAAGAATTGAGAGGTGTGAACTTCCTGGAGGTTTTCAAACCTCCAGTTTGCACCTCCCAGAGGCTTTCCACCTGTGACAATCAACCCCCAGGCGTCCACACACAATCCAAGCCCAGAAAAAATCACCTTTCTGTTTTTTCCAACCACTCCACGATGAGTACCGAGCAAGGAGCTGGAGGAACCAGACCCTTTCCTTGCCTCCTTACCTTTTTGAAGTTGGGTGCGCTGCCCCTGGCACCCTCGGCGGCGCTGAAGGCGTGGCTGATGGCGAACTGGATGGCCAGGCCGGTCATGGTGCCTGTGGAGAGGGGCTGGATGCGGCGCACGGCCTGCAGCAGGGCCGCCTTGCTCTGGGGGCTCTGCAGGGCCAGCTCGCTGCGCACGGCGCTGGCGTAGTTGATGACGCCCACGCGGGTGGCGTTGGGGCCCACGTCCAGCGCCTCGATCACGCGCGACACGAACACTTTGATCTTCTCAAACTCGTGCGGCCGCACGCTGCGCGAGCTGTCGATGATGAACACCAGGTCCGTGGGCTTGGTCCTGCACAGGGTGCCTGGGGACGGCAGGGACAGAGGGGAAATCAAAGGGCAAGAAGGGAAAAGGGTCCCAGGAGGGAGAGAGCGGCGCTGGTAGAGCAGCGCTGAGCGGAGAGGAGCTGCAGCTTTCAGTCCTGTCTCTGTTTCACAGCTTTAACTGAGTGTTTTAAATATTCTTTCTGCTTTTCTAGGGAAGCGCCTTTAGGAAAGCAGAGTTCCTGGGGGCGACACGGACTTGTGATGAGCAGGGTGTCCCTTGTCACCCCGGGCTGTCTCTGAGGGCTGCAGGAAACCTCATCCCCCTACGGCAGCGCGGAGAGAAGGAGGCAGGGATAAATGTGTGGAATGACAGCATGGAGACAGGGAAGGGGGGAAAAACAGAGGGAGGGAGGGAGGGAGGGATAAAGCTGTAGAATGACAGCATGGAGAGAAGGAAGGAGGGAGGGAAGAAGGGAAGAAGGGAGGGATAAAGCTGTGAAATGATGGAAGGGAGGGAGGGAGGAAGGAAGGATGGAAGGAAGGATTCCAGGAAGGAAGGAAGGACTCCAGGAAGGACTCCAGGAAGGAAGGAAGGAAGGAAGGGGTTGCTGAATGGCAGCACTGAGGGAAGGAGGGAGGGGAAAGGAAGGGAAGGAGGGATAAAGCTGTGGACTGAAACCTGAGCTGCATTTCTGCATCCAGAAAGGCTGGAAAGGGATTACTGCACCTCACACCTGGATAACCAATCCCCACGGATATCAGGTAATGGGAATGGGACCAGAACCAGGCACGACACTCAGCAATCAGCTGGGATTGGGAGCAACATTCCCAGGTTAAGCCCCCAGCACAACAGGAGCCAGACC
>VZSE01010698.1:0-23781 GCA_013398275.1 Promerops cafer | reverse complement strand
ACAGAGAAATCTGGAACCCATAATTGATAATTAATAATTGCTAATTAATCTCTACAGCCCCATGAATACCCACAGTGAAAAGGAGAGGCCATAAACAGAAGGCATCAGCAAAGCAACAAACTGAATGATTGTTATTATTATTATTATTATTATTATTTTTCTTTTTATTTCTCACTTTCATGCTATTTTCCATCTTCATTTTCAGCTGTGGCAAGATATAAAAAAAGGCCTGATGTTTTTTATGATTTCCTAAATGAATGGCCCCGTTTTCCCCAGCAGATCTATGGCATCCTGTTCTTTTTAATTTTTTTCCTCTCATTTAGCCTGTCTCTGTCAGGCAACAAGTGCTCTGTTAATATTTGATTTCTGCAGGGCCCAGGGAGTTCCTGTCATAAAGGAGATTTCTGTGGACAGATTTTTAAATGGGAGCTTTTGGGCCAACAAATCTGCTCCAAATGATGGCATAAATATTACAGCTGGTCCTCAGTGTGAAATCTAATGGGGCTTTCAGTCTTTGAGGCAGATAAAAATAAATACCCTGCGATGGATCCATAAAGGAAATAATCAGGTTTGTTTCCTGAGAGGCATCGAGGCTGAATCTGCCCCAGAAAGGTCCGGGAAGGTGGAAACAAAGCAGGCAGCGGTCACTTTGTCAGGAGCTCTAACTCCCACTAAAATCCCATCTAACATTTTCCCATATGGATGAATTTCATTTTCCCCCCATAATTCATTGCAGAGGAAGGAAAACTCCCTGGGAGATCCATTGGCAGCACTGGAAATCCTTTTCCAGGGGTTGCTTGTGCCCAGTTTACAGGTGAGAAATGAAGGTCCAGGGAAAGGCTCAATTAATTCCTCCAGAAATAAAGCACAAATCCCCCTTTGTGCTGATGAATCATCCCTGGATTTAGTGACAAACCAAGCAGGAAAAGTTATTTGATTTCCCTAAGAATAGCTGGAGCCAATAGAAATTTTGAAGTCTATGTATTTTATTTATTTTTGCTCTGTGATTTGGCCCTAAATAACATTTTTAACCTCTTTTTATGAGAGTAGAGTTTATTTCAGAGAAGGGAAGAGATAAAGAAGGGATATCAGGTGGGAGATTTTTGGGCATTCAGCCACAGTCAGGGTCTGCAGGACAGGCCCCTTCTCTCCAGGAGGTGACAGTCACTTGCTCTGATTGACTCAGCATAGTTTAGTTAAAACCGGAATTAAACCAGAAATAAAATCTTCCTCTATATTTCCAAATATCCACACTAGGAATTATTTAGGAATAGCTGAATTAATGCCCTGACTTAGCAGAAAATCTCTCAGGGCATCTTTGCCATATCCATTAAAACACAGGGAAAACAGCGCAGTAGCCCAGGACTAAAAGGGGTTTGTTTTAGAGAGCTGACTGCTCCCAGCAGGGCTGAGCTCAGTCACTGCTCTGTTTCATTTCCCAACCTTGCACAGCAAAGAACCCTCCTTTCCCAAATTCCTGAGGAGAAAGGGGTGAGTTGATCTGAAATCCCCCGTCCCTCAGCCCCAGGTACTCTGCAGTCGCTGTCACACCTGCACAGCTCAGGCTGCCCATGGCTGTGTGCGAGGCATCATCATCAGACTGTCCAAACATTTTTAATTCCCAGAAGTTTGGCCTTGCAGCCGAGTTTGCCTTTCCTCCAGTGATTTCTCCAGGCTGCTGGAGCCCAGCGAACAGCAGAGATGCTCCTGAGGACCAGACCCTCCCTTCCCTGGGTGTCCAGCCCTTCCCTGGGTGTCCAGCCCTGCTCCAGGTGTCCATCCCTTCCCTGGGTGTCCAGCCCTGCCCTGGGTGTCCAGCCCTGCCCCGGGTGTCCAGCCCTATTCTGGGTGTCCAGCCCTATTCTGGGTGTCCATCCCTTCCCTGGGTGTCCAGCCCTGCTCCAGGTGTCCAGCCCTGCCCCGGGTGTCCAGCCCTGGCCCAGGTGTCCAGCCCTGCCCTGGGTGTCCAGCCCTGCCCCGGGTGTCCATCCCTTCCCTGAGTGTCCAGCCCTTCCCTGGGTGTCCATCCCTTCCCTGGGTGTCCAGCCCTTCCTTGGGTGTCCATCCCTGCCCTGGGTGTCCATCCCTGGCCTGGGTGTCCAGCCCTGCCCTGGGTGTCCAGCCCTTGCTGGCACTCATTCCAGGCAGGGGTTTAGAGCCCGTGCAAGCAGCAGAGCAGGCAGCTCACCTGCTCCTGGCTGCCCTGCTCCCCACCTGGGAAGCCAAACAGAGCAGGACTTTGCTCAGGAAGAGATGAAGAAAATCCAAGGAAAGTCCCGTTCCCAGCAACCCGACCCAGACCTCCTGCTCGGGAGGTGGCCCAGGGGCATCCGGCCAATTCCTGCTCCAGCTCCCAGCCAAGGCAGCCCCTGTGGAGCTGGAGAGGGGAGGCAGAGCCCTTGTCCCACCTGGGCCTCCTCCAGCCCCAAGGGGTGACCCGGGGCCACCTGTGCTGTCCCCCCCAGGAGCCAGCCCAGCCGCAGGTCCTGCTCCTTGGGGACACACTGGACACAGCTCCTTCACTTCCCTGGCTGTTGGGGGCATTCCCTGCCCCTTCCCCGTCCCCAGCGCCAGGCCGGAGGCACGGAGGGACCCCCAGCCCCCAGCCCCCGCGGCTCCCCCGGCTCCCCACTCACCGCGGGGCTGCGGAGGGGCCCCGCAGGCGCCCAGGCTGTGCAGGAGCAGCAGCAGCGAGAGCAGCAGGGCAGAGCAGATCCTGGCCATGGCTGTGCCGGGGCCGGAGCCGGGCTGCGAGTGCGGGGCAGAGCGCTGGCCCCGAGTATTAACCT
This sequence comes from Promerops cafer, assembly GCA_013398275.1. Lineage (NCBI taxonomy): Eukaryota > Metazoa > Chordata > Aves > Passeriformes > Nectariniidae > Promerops > Promerops cafer. The sequence goes on along the minus strand of VZSE01010698.1, from coordinate 20,992 downwards.
GCCCTTCTGCGGAGGCTCCGAGCCAGCCCCTGACACGCCGGGGCCGGGGGGGCAGCGAGGGGAGAGGGGCAGGAAGAAGGAGCAGGAGGAGATGCTGCTCCAGGGTGGGGAGGGGGCGATGCCCAGCCCTGCCCTCCCCCAGGGCCCCCGGCGCCCCACAAAGGCCCCATTGCTGCCGAGGGCACGGGGAGCTGCAGAGGGCCCGGAGCGGGGGAAGGTGGACGCGGGCTGGAACAGTGGCACCACTGAGAGCAGCCCTGGGCTGGGCTGGGGCTGTCACTCAGCGGCGCTGCCCGCGGAGCTGCGGAAAGCCGGGGAGGGGACAGCGCCAGCGTCACACGGGTCCCCCCACTGCCCGCTGCGCCAAGGGCAGGGCTGGAGGCCCCGGTGGGATCCCTGCCCTGGGTGAAGGCTCAGAGCCGCAGCGGAGACAGGCACAGGAAAGCAGAGGGGCTGGGGATGCCGGGCTGTGTCCTTCCTCCGGCAGAGCGCGGGGAAAGGGGACAGCGCCAGCGTCACACGGGTCCCCCCACTGCCCGCTGCGCCAAGGGCAGGGCTGGAGGCCCCGGTGGGATCCCTGCCCTGGGTGAAGGCTCAGAGCCGCAGCGGAGACAGGCACAGGAAAGCAGAGGGGCTGGGGATGCCGGGCTGTGTCCTTCCTCCGGCAGAGCGCGGGGAAAGGGGACAGCGCCAGCGTCACACGGGTCCCCCCTCAGTGCCCGCCTGTGCCAAGCCCAGGACAGCATCCTGGTCCTGATCCTGTGGGATCAGGGGCTTCGCTCAGAGCAGCAGCGGAGAGAGGCACGGGAAGGCACAGGAGGGTTTGGGAGCACGGGTGAAAATGCGGGATACAGAAGAATTGTCCTGCAGGGAACAGGCGCTGCTCTGTGTGGCTGAGCCCCTGCGAGCAGAGCGGGCAGTGGAGCGAGGGCTCCAGAACCCAAGCCAGATGAACAGGAGGGGCTGGGGACGGACAGACAGACAGCTGGGGCTTTGGCTGAGGCGGCAGTGCAGCGTTCAGCTCCGTACACACGAGGGAGATGCGGCTCCTGCCAGAAACCCCCGCAGTCTCCATCAGCCACCAAGGCGGAGGGTGCTGCAAATGAGGCGGAATCCGATGTGTCCTTTGTGGAGGAGCAGCAGGGAGATTCGGTAGCGGGGGAAGAGAGATTTAATGATGGCTTTGTCACAAAGCACTGCATCTTTTTCTGGTTTTTTAACGACTGTTTTACACTGCTGTCACTTGATTAAAGCCCTTCTCCTCACATGGATTAGGTTCTGCTCACCTTTTCCAGCAGCACACCTCGGATCCCTCATCCATTTAATCTGCATTGTGTGAGGGCAGGGCCATGCAAAGTACCTTTAACTCAAAGCCCATTTTCTCTTCCCTTATCCAGAGTCCCTCGTTCCTCCAAAAGCTCTTCAGCAGCCTGGGAGCTCCTGGGGAGAAAGGCTCTTTGATGAGGGGAAAAAAGGACCTGTCCTCACTGAAGCTTCCAGGCTCCTCTTAAATCTTTAACATTAAAAATGTTAATTAAAATATCAAAATATGGCAATGCACTCATGCAAAATCAGCATGGATTTGTCCCACTGTCTTCCCACAGCATCAGTCCCAGGCTTTTGCCCGATCTGGAGCTGACAGCTCTGGGGATTTTCAGCCTGGAGCAGGAAATGCTCCAGGTGAGGGATGGAGCAGCTCTGCCATGAGGAAAGGGTGGCAGGATTGGGATTGTTCAGCCTGGAGAGGAGAAGGTTTGGGGTGACCTCGCTGAGACCTTCCAGTGCCTGAAGGAGCTGCAGGAAAGATGGAGAAAGACTTTGGACAAGGGATGGAGGGACAGTACACCAGGAATGGATTCAAACTGAAGAAGAGCAGGATTAGATGGGATATTGTGATGGAATTCTTCCTTCTGAGGGTGGGCAGGGGCTGGGATGGAATTCCCAGAGCAGCTGGGGCTGCCCCTGGATCCCTGGCAGTGCCCAAGGCCAGGCTGGACACTGGGGCTGGAGCAGCCTGGGACACTGGGAGGTGTCCCTGCCATGGCAGGGGTGGCACTGGGTGGGATTTAAGGTCCCTTCCACCCCCTTCCCTTCCTTTACGGATGCTTTCAGGGATGTATTTATAAAATCATGGATTTAGGGCAGTGCAAACACATCAATCACCTTCCGTGTTCACTCACGCGGAGCTTGCTCCCCAAATACATAAAACTGCCCCCATCCATTTTTGACTGTCAGGGCCCAGAGCGAAATAAAAGCCTGAAATTTGGGAGATTTTGGACCTGTCTGGGCTGGGGTTTCTCCTGTTTTCCTGCCCTGCACACAAGGATCTCTTGGTGCAGACAGCACTTGCTGCCCATGAATGGGGATCATTCAGAGCCCTCCATAAATGAAGCCTCTATGGCTGTTCTTGCGGGGAAAATATAAAGTTGCTCTGTGTCATTCTGCTGTTAATTAGCAAAGATAAATACATTTCAGGTGGATATTTTCACCAGCAGAGCTTGTGGCACACAAGCAGCATTAAAGCCTTGAAAAGAGGGCGAGAGGCAAAGGTGTGCTGGGAGCTCTGGGGCTGCATTGATGCCTCTGGAAAAGCCGTGTTTATTTTTAAAATATGAAACATCATTTCTCCCCGGGCCCCTGAGAAGGAGAACACTGGAGTCAATATTTCAGGAGGAAAATATGCATTTCGAGCTCTTCCCCAGCCTGCAGCAAGGTAAACACACGAACCGTGAATGGCCCGTGCTGGCCCCAGCGTGGCCCTGCTGCTGTTGTGGCCCTCACGTGTCCTGGCACGGGGAGGCTTTGCCTCTCCTCCAACACCCTCAGACCCACGGATCCTGACTCCAAAAGTGCTGCTTTAAAACCCCAAATCCACACTTTCCTTCCACTGATGGAGAACCAGAAAATTTTGGTCCCACTTTGCTCCTGCTGAAGGGAAAAGGTTCAGAGTCCCCTGTGCTGGGCACTGGTGAGGTCACACCTCGAATTTTGGGGGCAGTTTTGGAAAAGAAGTACCTGGAGGAGCTGGAGCATGTCCAGGGAAGGAGACAGAGCTGGGAAGGGGCTGGAGAATTCCTGAGGGAGCTGGGAAGGGGCTCAGCCTGGAGAAAAGGAGGCTCAGGGGGCCCTTGTGGCTCTGCACAACTCCCTGCCAGGAGGGGACAGCCGGGGGGGTCGGGCTCTGCTCCAGGGACAGGGACAGGAGCAGAGGGAACGGCCTCAGGCTGGGCCAGGGCAGGCTCAGGGTGGATTTTGGGAACATTTTCTCAGGGAAAGGGTTGTGAAGCATTGGCTCAGGTGGAATGTGGAGTCCCCATCCCTGGAATGTCCTAAGAGGTGTGGAGGTGGCCCTTGGGGACACGGTCAGTGGTGGCCGTGGTGGTGCTGGGTGACAGAAGGACCTGGTGATCCCAGAGGTCCTCTCCAGCATGAGGAATTCTGAGATTCCAAGACTCCAACGTGAGCTCAGGAGCTGCAGTTTGTCCTCCCCAGCACAGACAACTGGGAATCCTCATCTGCACCCAGCAGGAGAGAGCTTTGGTTTTCCTTCACTTCCAAAGCTCTGCAAGATTCCCCAAATTCCTCATGGTTTCCCCGTTGTTCTTGTTCTCCTTCGGATCCTCCGTTTTTTTCCAGACAAATTTCCTGGTTTGCAAATCCCTGGTTTGCCAATTCCCCACGACAGAATTCCACTCTGATGGACCCCTTTAAAGTGCCAAATCTGCCAGCATGGGGCAGGGAAAGTAAAGCCCAGCCTAAGGATAAGTCCTGGAAGTACTAAAATGAAAACATTAAAACAAAAGTAAAGCTGGGAGAGGTGACAACTCCTCATTTGTCACCACACAAATAACTCTGATAGAATAAACAATGTAAATGCAGATCTTCCTCCATCACAGCCCTTCCCAGGAATGCTGATCAGCTGGGAAAAGCCAGGAAAAACAACACTGGCTTTTCCATGGGACTGACAGTTCTTGTTTAGAGGTGGCATCGCACTCGTGCCATTTGTTCTGCTCGAGGTTTCGTTCAAAACTGCATTTTGGCTGTGGATTTCCATATTTCCAATAAACACCCCCTGATTGCTTTAATATCTCGCTATAAATTTCACCCTGCAGCTAGCCCAAGTGTTAAAATCCAATTGCAGCAGCAGTCCCTGAGGCACTGCCATGGAAATGACCCAGAAAAACGGGAAGGTTTTCTGGGGGAAAAAAGGAAATCAGAATCCCAAACATCCAGTGGAGCTCCAGCAGAAGGCAGGATAAGGAAATCACCTCAAGCTGGGCCAGGAGAGGTTTTGAATGGGTATTAAAAAAATTTCACCATGGAAAGGGTGGTCAGGAATTGGCACAGGCTGCCCAGGGCAGTGGTGGAGTCAAATCCCTGGAATTGCTCAAAAAATGTATGGATTGGGCCCTTTAGGACGTGGTTTAGTGGTGACCATGGTTGGACATGAGTATCTTAAAGGTTTTCTCCAACCTTAACAATGCCATGAGTTAAATACTGTATTTTTCTTTAATTTTGTAGCCCTGGACCAGAAATTCTTCTCCAAAGAGATCTGGAGGGTGCCTGAGTCCCACAGATGAGGCAGAATAAAAAGGCTGGGAAGGAAGCAGCAGCCAAACTCTGAGTTGTTTGCTGTTGGTTTTTATTTCATTCTAAACAAACCCGGGAGTTGTAGTAAACACAGCTCTGCTGCCCTCCAGCCTCCAGAAAGCTCCAAGGTTTGACAAAGTGCTCTGTAATTTCTGCCTATTTCTGCCTTCCTTTGATGTTCCAGGTGAGGGGTCCAAGCTGGATTCCCAGCTCCACTTTTCACCCCGCAGAGAAATGATGACAAAAGCTCCAATTCTTGTGTTTTACCCCCATAATGTTTCTATTTTGGTTTGAGGGATGGAGGGACCCCTCCCAACCTCCTGCATCCCCATTTCCCACCCTGGCAACGTGGAATTACAGCAGTGGGGGCAGAGCAAAGCATCCAACAAATGATGCAAAGGAAAGGCTGGGGAGGCAGGAGTGGCTTTGAAAATAACCCCTGCACCGAGTCAGGATCAAAGGAATTTCTGTTTATCCTTCCAGCTGCAAAGAGCTGGCAAATATCCCTGGGGCTGCTGCTGGAAATAGCAAATGCTGTTTATGGCTGGGCCTTGTTTGTGTGTTTTATAGGTCACACATTTCACAGGGATCACTTTTTGTTTGTTCCCCGTGCCCACACCTTCCCCTGGGACTGCGCTGCCTCCTGGGCACAGTTCCTGCCTCTCCTGCTGACCACTTGCAAGGCTCTGCTCCTCCATCCACGCCTGGATTTCTGCACCTGTGCAATTCCTCAGTTCTGGCCTGGCCCAGGAGTCCCTGAGGTTGTTTCTGTGCTAGAAATGGCTGGGATGGCTCGAGAACTTTGTGCCATTTTGTGTGTCACAATAGAAAAAAGGTCTAAAGGTGTCAGAGAGCAACCAAGAAGGGACACAGAGATGGGGAACACTGAGAGCACTTGGAGTGTCCAGCTGGAGCAGAGAATTCGAATAGCTGCAGCTCCTCCCGAGGGGCAGCTCTGATCTCTGCTCTGGGACAGGGACAGGGACAGGAACGGCTGGAGCTGGGCCAGGGCAGGCTCAGGCTGAGCTCAGGGCAAGGTTCTTCCCCCAGAGGGTGCTGGCACTGCCCAGGCTCCCCAGGGAATGGGCACGGCCCCGAGGCTGCCAGAGCTCCAGGAGCGCTTGGACAGCGCTCCAGGGATGGCCAGGGTGGGGTTGTTGGGGGTCTGGGCAGGGCCAGGGTTGGATCCATGACCCTGTGGGTCCTTCCAGCTGAGGACATTCCATGATTTGGTGATTCTATGAAAGAACAGCAGGATAAGATTTACCAGTTGTAAATGCGGGCGGTTCCTTTTCTCCAAGGTGAATGACCCAAAACACCTGATGGATCATGGCAAGGCACACAAAAGCCCCAGGAATCAGAGAATCCCAGAATCCTGGGGTAACTTGGGCAGAAAGGGATCTTAAAGCCCATCCAGTACCACCTCCTGCCACGGGTAGGGTCACCTTCCACTATCCCAGGTTGCTCCAAGCCCATCCAAAATGACTGTAAAATACCTCCATTGGCAGGAATGTTCCATAAAATCCCCTTTCCCACTGGAGCTTTTGCTGGGAGGAAAAAGCCACAGGCAGCCAGGGAATTTAATGGTCATCCCTGGAGTCCAGGAACATCTCAAACTCCAGGAGATGTTGTTGGTTCAGTCAAGACCCTCTCATTTATGTGTGCTGGCAGATAAATTGAGCTGAGATCCTCAGCTCAGTCATCAGCTCAATCTTCCCTCGCCACCAGAGAACTGCTGCTCATTTCTCCTCTGCACTGCCCAAAATCAAGCATGGAGCAGCACTGAGATCTTTCTGTGAGCTGGGTTGGGGAGACATCAATAAATCAGTTGGGAGAAGCCAATAAACAGAATAACAAGGGCATTTCAAAGGGTCTTTTCTCAGTCTCAAGCCCAGCACTGGCTGGGCCATGGTGGGGCTCCTGAGCGGCCTGGGCCAGGCTGCCTCAGTTTGTGTTGGCTGAGCCCTGTGGCATTTCAGAAACCCAGCCCCACGGCCTGTCTCGAGCTCAGCCCTGGCCTGGCTGGGAACTCACAATAAATCCATACATTTTATCAGGTTTGGGGGTTTGGAGGCTCTCACAGGCAACTGGAATGCTGGAATGCTGAGCCCTGGAGAGAAAGCTCTGCCCCAGGCAGGAGATGGGCTGGCTTGGCTAGAGCCAGGCTCAGTTAGACCAGGTGTGAACCCACACTGAAACCAACCCCAGCTCTGCCAGACACATCCTGACCATATTTTAGCTGCTGCAGCTCTATTATCAAAGCCAATGAAAGCAAGAGGCCCAGGGACTGATTTACCCTGCTGCAGCCACTCAACAGCCAGCAGTATTCCCCATTATTAGCAGTGTGAGAAACAACTCACCTTTTAAAATTTTAAAGGTTTATTACAACAAAGGACTAAATAAGGAAAAAGTTCAGTCCTGGGAGCCTCCGTGCCAGCCAGGTGCTCGGCTACAAAATGGATGTTCTGCCTTTTATATCTTCAGCCCCTCCCCAGGTCTTGTCACTCCACTCTTCTTTCGCTGCCCAGTGGTGGAGATCACTTTCTCACATCTTGACTGGAGGTCTGGAGTTGCCACAGTAACAAGCTGGCCCTCTCACATGTCCTTGTTACTAAGAGCATCCCATAATAACAATTTATGGGTGAGGGGAGATATAATTATCATCTACAAAACTTCTCTTAACATATACGTAATATTTACCCCTTAATTGTGAGAGCCAACTATCACATTACTCATCTATAACATCAGGAATTTAATGAGAGGGAGAATCTGAACTGTTGAAAGAGGCGGAGGAGGGCTTTTAACAGGATTTAGTAGGATCACATTGAGGAAACCTCCTCTGCTTTGGAAACCAAGAGAATGGCCAGCATGTCACATTTGGGCAGCCCCAGGCAATGGGGTTTTGGTGGGAGGAGCCTGGTCGGGTGTCCCAGAGCTGTCCCACACCATCCCGGGCTCTGATAAGGAATATTCAGGGCAGGATGTGCTTTTCCAAAGGGAATCTCCACCCTGGCAGCCCACCCCGAGGCCTCCTCCAGGCCTGGCTTGGAGCAGCCCAGGTGGGAAAGGAGGAGAGCTGCGGCAGCCAGCCTGCTCCTCGTGGCTGTGACCAAGAGGAGAGGTGTGGAATGTTCTGTGACAGAGCTGTCCCACACCGTCCCGGGCTCTGATAAGGAATATTCAGGGCAGAATGTGCTTTTCCAAAGGGAAGGCCCACCCCGAGGCCTCCTCCAGGCCTGGCTTGGAGCAGCCAAGGTGGGAAAGGAGGACAGCTCCAGCAGCCAGCCTGCTCCTCGTGGCTGTGACCACGGCATGTGGGGAGTGTTCAGTACCCAATTTGATTCGTAATTCAAGGATCATTTTTAACCTCTCCACAAAATGAAGCAGGAGACTGGGCTCAGCCTTGCTGCAATAATCCAGGCTCTCCTGCAAAGTTTCCTGGTCGAATTTTGAGTGGCTCTCTTGCTCTTTGGTTACAGTCAAACAATTGGCATACGTGGGGGCAGAAAATTTATTTTCTGCTTGGAGGATTGGAGTGGTTTAAGCTTTTGGGGGTGATTTCGGAGCATGTTTTAAAGCACTGGAGCCACTGAGATGTCATTTGGGGCACCCTTCCAGACTCCAGGTCTGCTATGGAGCATCCTGGTGCCCAGAACAAGGAGATGGAGCATAGAAAAATGAAATTATCCCCTCTTGATGGGAAAATCAGCTGGAAAATATACAACCAACATCATCCTCTTCATCCCCATGACAGAAATGCATATCGATGGAAAAGAGCAGGGGCAGCACCACATTTCTTATTCATCTTCTGCAAATATTCCATTGAAGTTTGCTGTTAAATATTCCATTGAAGCCTGGTTTGTGCTGGTTCAGAGCGGAGCAGCCCCCCCGGGCTGTGATCCAAGCTCTGGATGAGGCTGGAATGGAGACTTTATTTAAGACTGAGAAACCCCCACTTTTTTCACACTGTGATATTTGAAAAGAGCAGGAAATTATCCCGAAAGGGGAGCAGGTACAGAATTCCAGGGACATCAGCAGTGACATAAGTGACATCTGCAGGGCCCGAGCTGAGCAGGGTCACTGGTGAGCAGGCCACAGATCCTTACCACTGCTGATAAGGCAGAGAGGCAGATTTTTAAAGGAAATTGAAACAGAAATATCAGCTTTTCCTTGGCAAGCACCACAAGCATGAGAAGGATCAGGCCAAGGTCAAAGCACCAGTTTTTGCTCACTAATTTTTTTAGAAACCAAATTATTCCTCCACTCAGCAGTCAGACACCCTCAGAAACCAGACTCACGGTTTGGAAGCCATTAACATTTTTATTTTAATTGAAACTCGTCTTCCAAGTCACATAAAAGCACAGCAAAATGCACCCACTCAGGTAGGAAACGGCAGAGCAGCGCTGGGCTGGATATCCTGGGTCGCTGTCAATCACCACAAGCAGACAGGCTGAGAGCTGCAATTCCCAGGGCATTTTTGGCTGATCCCTTTGCTGCAGGAATTCTGGCTGGCGGAGCTGCAGGGCTGGGTTATCCCAGAGAAAATTCCTTCCCTGTTCATCCCTTGCTCCCGCTGGCTAAAGGCGTCACTGCTGAGGCAGAGGAGAACCACCGTGCTGGTGGCACAGAGCAGAGCTGGCAGGGCCCAGGCCAGCCCTGCACCCACAGCGGCCAAATCCCAGGTTCCAGGGACAGGAGCAGGAGCTGGAGTCAGGAAATGGAGGTGCCAGAGCGGGACAAGACTCCAGCAGTTCCCTGGCAGGACGTGGCTGGAAAAAGCTGGGGAGTGCTCTGGCTGAGGACTGGGGCTGTGCCAGGGGAGAGGCACCAGCAGCACTCAGCGTCACCTCTGCCCCGGGCTCAGATGGCCACGTAGGGAGGGGGGCAGTCCTTGGAAGGCAGGTCCAGGGCTTCCTCATAGGACGGCAGCACGGCCTGCAGAGAGCAAAGGTTATGGGGTCCCGGGGGCTTCATCCTGCAGGCCTCCTCTGCCTGGTGAAAAGCGGGGACAAAGAACCATGTGGAGTTTTAGGGCAAAAGGGCAGAAATCCAGCAGAGCTGGGGGCAGCAGGGTTTGGATCCTCCTCGTTCCAGTGCCACCCCCATTCCCTGGACAGTGAGTGGCCCAAGGCTCCTGAACGTGCAGAATCCTTTCCCAAGGAAAGCTGAGGAATTTTGCAGAGGGGCACAGCTGGGGCACCACTGCTGGCAAGACAGGGCACAGCAGATTTGCCAAGATAAAAGCCTACCCTCAGCATTCCCTGTCCCTCAGCATTCCCTACCCTCAGCATTCCCTACCCTCAGCATTCCATGTCCCTCCCTCTTTCCTTCCCATCCATCCTTACAACACTGAAAATCCAAAACTCTCGGACAGAAAGGTGAAGAAAAAGCTGATTTTAAACACCTTTAGCTACGGAAACCAAAGTCCAGCTGGAATTAACCCGAAATCCCTGGATCAGGGATCACAGGGAATCCATTCCCATTTATCTGCTCTGCCTGAGTTTCACCTTCCCTACACACAGACTTTAAAGATTTTTTGCAGAAGTAAAATTAAATGGATATACTGTAATTAAAACCTGATTATTAGCAACTGCCACTGGGGATTTGAAGGGTTGGAAATTCTCTCAGATCCCCAAAAAGCAGAGATAAGGATCACCAGTCTAAGAGATTCCTGTTCACGGAATTAATTCACTTTTCCTCACCTTTCCCACTGCTTTTGAGTCCATTTTCAGGAATAAATTCACTTTTACGCCCCTTTTCCACTTCTTGTGGAAACTCCACTCCACTTTCAGGAGTAAATTCACTTTTCCTCACACTTTCCACTGCCTGTGGCTCCACTTCCAGGAATAAATTAATTTTTCCTCACCTTTTCCACTGTTTTGGGTCCACTTTCAGGAGTAAATTCACTTTTCCTCACACTTTCCACTGCCTGTGGCTCCACTTCCAGGAATAAATTAATTTTCCCTCACCTTTTCCACTGTTTTGGGTCCACTTTCAGGAGTAAATTCACCTTTCCTCACCTTTTCCACTGCATGTGGCTCCACTTTCACCTCCTCCCTCCTGCTGGCTTTGATGTACTTAAAGCAGCTCAGGACACACTTGAACATGTAGGCCTGGAAAAGAGGGAAAGGGGAAGAAAAAGGGCATTTTCCCATGGCACTGCAGGGCAAAAAGGGCATTTCCACTTTTGCCACCAGCCTGGGATTTTCCTGCTCTTTTCTCTGGAGGGAGAAATGATCCCAGGGCCTTAAATCTGTGTGTCCATCCTTCCCTAGGAATGTGATGATTCCATGAATTCAGAACAGCCCTGGGGTGGGACTGGGATCAATAATTCAGTAAATATAAAGTGATTAAACATAAACCCCATGAAACACGACACGGAGAGTTCTTAGAGCACAATATCCTGAGTAGGAAAGGAAATCGAGGCATTTGTGTCATTTTTCAGAGCAGGGTATAAAGTCTGGATTCCATGAATTCAGAACAACGCTGGGATGGGACTGGGAGCAATAATCCAGTAAATATAAAATGATTAAACGTAAAATCCATTAAAACACAACATTGAGACCTCTGAGATCACAATATCCCGAGGTAGGAAAGGAAATGGTGGCTTTGATGTCATTTTTCAGAGCAGGTTACAAAGTCTGGATGCCTCAGGAAAGCACCACAGAGATCCAAGGACTGCCCCAAAAATCCCTTCATTCAGCAAAATCCCATTTTTGCACCTCCCTGACAGGACCTCCTGGCACCCCATGGATTTATCCATGCATTAATGGAGCTTTTCTGAGGAGAAAGGACTGATTGAGGGGTTGTGGCCCAGGGAAATAAGCGGGGTCTGTGGGCCTGGCCCTGTTAAATCAATATTTCCCTGCTCCGAGCAGCACGGCAGGGTCGTGTGCCTGGTGTTTGTGTTGGCCTGGGAACGTGCTCGGGGACAGCCGGGATTTGCAGGGAACACAGGGAGCCACAGATCCCAAAGCTGGCTGTGCAGCTGAGCAGTCCCCGGACAATGAGGGCTGTTTGTGTTGACACGAAGCCAAGACAAAGAGAAAAAAATGAATGAAATATCTGAGCTGAAAAAATCCATCTCAACGTTCCAGAGGTTGGAGGTAAATCCAAACTTTGAGCATCTTTTGGGAATATTGCAAAACCCTTCCTGCTTCCAAAGCCTCTTCATCCAGAGAGCAAATCTGGAGCTGTCATAGAAACTGGGTAAAAACCTCCACTCACCCATGAAAAAACCCCAGTAAATCTAAAAAATAAATAAAAATCACACAGCAAAGAATTGCTTTCCCTGATTTTGGTTTTGAAATAAAATCATACAACAAAGGAATGCATTTCTCAATTTTGGTTTTGAAATAAATAAAAATCATACAACAAAGGAGTGCATTCCTCGATTTTGGTTTTGAAATAAATAAAAATCATACAACAAAGGAGTGCATTCCTCGATTTTGGTTTGGAAATAAATCAAAATCACACAACAAAGGAATGCATTCCTTGATTTTGGTTTGGAAATAAATCAAAATCACAAGGAATGTTTTATTTCTCTTAATCTCTGCGTTCTTACCCCTGTGGTGCTGGAGGCCTTTATGATTCCAAAGTGAGATAAAGATTTTTGGAATATTTGCCCACCTCCCACCCCTGGAAGTGTCCAAGGCCAGGCTGGAGCACGGGGACCGTGGAGGGTGGTCCTGCCGTGGCAGGGATGGGATGACCCTGAAGGTGCCTCCAACACCTGGATTTCGGATCCCTCGTGGATGCAGGGGCCAGCACACAGAATCGCCTGAACGGTGCAACGGCAGCGCCGCCCTGCCCTTGGAATATTTTTTCCAGGGAATTCGGAACAACTGATCCTGTCACCACTGGAGCCCCACAGCCCCAGCCCCACACTGCCCTTGGAATATTTCTCCCATGGAATTTTGAGCTGATTCTGCTGCCAGAGGTAATGCAGCCCCAGCCCCATGCTGCCCGGAGCTGGGAGGCTGCCCAGAGAGAATTCCATGGGATTTTACCCATGGAAGAGGAGAGGGATTGGCACTGGGATTAAAGGATGGGGGTCCTGATGGCTTTTTGGGGAGTTCAGTAGACCAGGGGTCCTGGGGGTTTTATTATCCCACCCCATCCCTCCTCTTACAACCCCAGCACAAAAACCCATTGCAAGTCCAGCATTTTGTGGGTAAAGCTGTGGAAAATTCCAATTAATCCATTTGCCAGGTCAGGGAGATTCCTGCCAGCTGGGGCTCGGGGTTATCTTCGCTGCAGCTGCACACTCCATGCAAATATGAAAAGAGATTTTAAGGCCGTGCCTGAAGTGCCCCCATACAAAACTCTCCACTCCTCCCTGGCTTATCTGGCCCACCTGGAGGGCTCAGAATATAAAATGGTTTCCAACTCACAAGCAGCACTTTCTGCCCAAGTGCCTGGAAGAATCTGGTTTTCTTCATGGGGCTGAAGGTGAAAAATCAGTTCTCTGAGCCACTGAGGCAATAAAAGAATAAAAACCCTCTCCAGTGGAGCTTCCTGAGGCATCAGCAGGGTTTAGCTCCTGGTTTTAATGGCCTTTGGGAGTATCAGGGTGGAGAACCCTGCTCCCATCAGAGAGGACACAGGCACTCACCCAGTGAAAGATCTCACCTGCTGCTGAATAATCTCATTTATTTGGGCACATTACAGCAGAGGACTTTGCTGTGTTTGTTTTCAACCTTTTTCTCCTTTTAGAGAGGAGTGGGCAGTGGTGATTTGGGGATAAAAGAGGGATTTTGCTTTGTAACTCACAGAGAAGTGTAAAAGGAGATATTGGGATAAATAATCTCATACAATCTCAATAATCTCATTTATTTTCGCACATTAGAGCAGAAGATTTTGCTGTGTTTGTTTTCAACCTTTTTCTCCTTTTAGAGAGGAGTGGGCAGTGGTGATTTGGGGATAAAAGAGGGATTTTGCTTTGTGACTCGCACAGAAGAGTAAAGGCAGACATTTGGATTAACTCTACGGAGGCACAGCTCCCACTGTGCCCGAGGAGAGCCCAACAAGGCAGATTTGGGGGAGAATTAAAGCTGAATTTTCCTGGGGGAGCCTCACGTCAGAGCCTTTTACCTTGAGGACGAGCACGGCCACGAATGCGATGGTGAAGGTGATGATCACTTTGGTGTATTCCTCTGCTGGCAGCTTCTCCAGGGCTGGCAGGGAGCCCTGGGGGAGAGGGACAAGGTCTCAGCCCCAAACACTCGCTCCCTCTGCCAGGGGCACCCACGGAGAGGGGAGCGAGGTTCAGGCAGAACAAGGAACAAGGGATTTTCACTGGCACCAGGATATTGTTTTCTTCTGCTGTTTCCACTCCTTGGGCAAAGCCCTGTTTAAATGAGAACTTTTAAAATTTTAATTTCCACTTTTGTCACCAGCCTGGGATTTTCCTGCTATTTTCTCTGGAGGGAGAAACTTGGGACCATGATCCCAGGGCGTTAAATCAGTGTCTCCATCCTCCCCTAGGAATGTGATGATTCCATGAATTCATAGCAACACTGGGGTGGGAGTTATTAAACATGACTGTTTAATAAAGAAAAAATTTGAGGCATTTTCCATGCAGGCAGCTCCACCTGAATCACCCTGCTCTGCAATTTGCATCCGTCAGATTCCTACAAGGAGAAACAAGGTGTATTTTTAAGGAACACAGGAGCTGTCAGTCAGGAACAGCGCTGGGGAGAACACGGAAAACCCTCTTTGTTGTCAAACTGAGCAGTTCTGGATGTTCCAGAGAGGTCAGAGAAGCTGCACACCCATGGAATGGGAATTTATAGGAGTTCCCAGTGTGGAAGATGAGAGGAGCTGGCTCCAGACCTACCCTGCTGTCCACAGGCTTGAGGCTGAGGTAGGTGGGCACCTCCATGTAGGAGCTGCACAGGGTGAGGATGCTCAGGCAGAAATCCAGCAGCTGCAGCGCCAGCAGGGGAATCCTGGAGTGGCCCTGCTGGGGGGGACAGGAACTGGGTTACAATCACAGCACTGGGTCCCTTCTGCCGATTATTCACTCTTTACACAGAGCCTGTGGTTGGTTCACACGGAGTCTAAGCCTCTAAATTCCCTTAAATTCAACCCAAACCTTCCCTTCTGCTGGCCCAAAGAGTGAGCAAAAACTGCTTGTGGGGCTCCATTTGAGCTCCACAGAAGCCTCTGGCCAGAGCAGTGACAATCCCAGTTTATATCCAGCAAACCCCTCCTGTTGGGGGCACACCCAGAGCCACCTCCCTCAAAGCCAGGAGAAAACAACAAGATGGGAAGATAAATATCCCAGCTGCCACCGGTTTCCTCCAGCCTCCAGGGATTTCATCCTGTCTAGCCAGGAGAAACCACCTCAGATCTGGATTCAGGATCCTAAAAGTCTTTTCAAACTAAAGGATTCCATGACAAACCACAGCCCAAGATAACAATCCTTAATTCCAACCTTCCAGGATCCTAAAGGTCTTTGCCATCCGAAATGATTCCACAAAGAATTGCTGCCCAAGATAATGCTCCTTTATTCCAAACTAAAGAATTCTGTGCAGAAGAACAGCCCAAGGTAATGATCCTTCATCCCAAACTTCCAAGATCCTAAAGAACTTTTCCATCTTAAAGGATCCTATTGCAAACCACAGCCCAAGGTGATGATGCTTGTTGTGGTTAGTTCAATGACTACAGCAGAAAACCTCAACTTAAGGCTGTGGGAAAACCCTTTGCACACAGGGTGAGCAAAAAGCTCACTCCCATGATCCCTCTGTTCAATATGTTAATCATTGCTAGAAAGTTCTCTGTTCTTCTTATTGTTATTGGTTACTCTTTGCTGGAAAAATTTCAATATTCCTAATTGCCCTTCCCTCTTTGACCCTTCCCTCCAACCCCGCCTTAATCCCGCCCCTATGCTGAATGTATAAATACCCTTCAGGCTGCCCCAGGCTCTTTGAAGCTAGCTCTTCTCCAGTCCACCCCCCATCTCGTGTTTGCTGTCCTGTTTGTTATTGTCACGATAATAAAATTCAGTTTCCGGGTAACTGGCCCAGAGCTGTGTCTCTCACTAAAAGTCGCCAAGACCGGTTCCCAGAAAGCTCCCGGTCTGGCTGTCCAGGCCCAGACCAAAGAGCTTCAGATCCTTTAGTGCAACCTTCCAGGATCCTAAACGTCTTTTCCATCCTAAAGGCTTCCATGAAGAACCACAGCCCCAGGTAATGATCCTTTACTCCAACCTAAAGGATTCCATGCAGAACCACAGCCCCAGGTAATGATCCTTCATTCCATCCTAGAGGATTCCATGAAGAACCACAGCCCCAGGTAACAATCCTTTACTCCATCCTAGAGGATTCCATGAAGAACCACAGCCCCAGGGCAACCAGCCTTAATTACAACCTTCCAGGACCCTAAAGGTACTTTCCAACCTAAAGGATTCCATGACAAACCACAGCCCAGGGTAAAGATCCTTCGTTCCAACCTAAATGCTTCCATGAAGAACCACCTCAAGGTACCGATCCTGCATTCCATGCCAGGACCCCCAGGAGCAGGAGCTGTCACCCACCGTGTGGCCCAGGGAGGACACGGAGATGATCACTGGCACCTGGATGTAGGAGCTGAACATGGTCAGGAGGCTGAGGAGGAAATCAATGACTTGCAGAGCCAGGAAGGGGATCAGGAGCCGCTCCCTCTTCTGAGGAGGAAAAGCAGTGCTGGTTATTTCCATTCCAAGTGGGAAATGAGACCTGCTGGCAACACCTGGAAGGACTTAGATGGTACTCCAAGAACCAACGCTTCCCTGGAATTTCTGATTTCAGTGACAGGGCATCAATGCTGATTATTTTCACCCCTTTGGAAAATTCCTGTGAATGCTCACTCTGTGACATTGGCACTTCCCATCAGAGCTGTCATCCCACTGTCCCTAAAATTTACCTCTGCAGAGGGAGAACTGGGTTATTTGGGTTATTTAGAACTCTGGCACCATCACATTCCTGGGGCTTCCAGCCCAAGGTCTGGTCATTCCTCCTCCTGAGGTGGGACATGAGTCCCCGGTGCATCAGGGCAGTGACAGTTCTCTCACAGGACCTGACTGCAACAGAGCAAGGAAAGGGGGCAAGAAAACCTTTCTAAACCATAAAGTCTCCTTCATTTAACCCAAACATAGCCCGGATGGAAATGTTGCCCAGAGTTGGTATTCTGGGTGTTTGAAGCTTTTCACAAGAACCTGAGGCTTCAAACCAGTTCCTCTCCCCTTCTGGAACCAGGAGACATTTTTATCTGCCTTTTTTCCTGTGATAAAAATCTGCCTTCTTTATTCTCTGTGATTCTGGGATTCTGGAATTTTTCTCTGCCTTTTTTCCTGTGTGATTCTGGGATTTTTATCTGCCTTTTTTCCTTGTGATTCTGGGATTCTGGGGGTTTTCCTGCTTTTTTTGACCATAATTCCAGTGAGCACCATCCAAACCCTGAATGTCATTTGCGGGGAACGTACCTTGAGCACCCCGAGCAGGAGGTGGAAGCTGATGACAAACAACATGAGGATCAGCAGGAAACTGGTGGTGACATCAGCTGAAAAGGACAAAAATGATAACAGGAATCACCACATCACCAAAAGTTGTCCCAACTCCATCCCACCCCAAGGGAGAGTTCAACCTGGCACAAAGAATTGTGTCTGTGGAGGAATTAATGCCATGCAGCTGGAATTAACCCTCTTCTCCCTTTTTACACCCATTTTTCATCTCTCTTTGAAGTTCCTGTATCCACTAGGTGCTGTGGGTTAGGAGCTCAAGGGAACCAAGGCCTGAAATGTTAAATATCCCAGGCTACAAAATGAGGTATTAAAAAAGCCCAGAGGGCTTTTGGCTCATAGCTCTGAGCTGGAAATGAGTTAGAGACTGAAAGGCAGATGAAGGAACCAGCAGTGAAATGCTGCAGGATCTTCAGAATCTCTCAGAGAAGAGCAGGAATTTTAACCCCCACCACTGGCAAGGCCAGGGAGGGTCAGGGGGGATCTCTCCTCCCAACTCTGCAGCTGTGGGATGCAAGGGACACCTCAAAAATACAATGGGGGGGTTTAGGGTGATTTTTGGCAGCTGCTTTGGGTGCAGGGGGTGATGTTTTATATCTGTGGAGTTCCTGCTCAACCTTTGCCTGGAAGCAATTTTCCCTCCTGGAATCACAGCCTTCCCTGGTGCTGATTCACCTCTCCTGAGGCAGAACTGCTGCTTTTTTTAAATCTGCCTCTGCACAACCTTTCCCAGAGCCTCCTCCAACTCCTTTCCTTCTGTTTCACCTGAGTTTAAAACAGCACTGGCCAGTTGAGTTCTTCAATTCCTAAATGCTTCAAGAAATGGTTTAATTCTGCTAGAAAAGAGCCAAACTTTTAATTTTTCTGTCTTTTTTTTTTAAAGCAGCTGATCCTTCCCATAGGTGCACAGGACTGATGATCCTTGGGGGTCTCTTCCAGCTGAGGATATTCCATGCAACCATGAATAAATCCAGTGCCTAACTCTGTTTTATTCATCACCCTCCCACTGTTTTCATAAAGAACTCTGGGAATTGTGCCTGTAGAATTCCTATCATATTCCAGCTGCTCTGAAATCCTTTACTGCTCCATATCACCCTTTTTCCCCCAGGAAAATTCATCTCCCTCTCTCCCAGCTCTGAGTGTTCACCTGGAGCTTTGGTCCCCCTTTGGTGAGGGAAGGTTTCAGTGCTTAGGCAGACCCCAAATCATCCTTTATTCCCTTTCCAGAAGTGGATATTCTTTATTCCAGTGAATGTTTCTTAATTAAGTTTCTTTTTGTGTATATGTGTGGGGGGTTTTTGGGGGGTTTTTTGTGTGTGTTTGGGTTTTTTTTGTTGTTGTTGTTTTTTGTTGTTGTTGTTGTTGCCAAGAGGATAAAATCTTTGCCAAGGAAGTCAAGGCAGAGAAACCTGTCCCTGTTTTTCAGGCAGGTGACCCCAACACTGACAACTGTCACAGTTTTATCAGAATTCAGACATTTGTTGTTTTTAGGGGGAAATGCAAAGATTCCCCCCAGGCCAAAGGGACACAAATCTACCCCCAGCTCAAGAAAGGACTGAAAATGTCACTGAGAAGCTCTGGAACAATTCCAGGTTTGCTGAAGACCTTCCTGAGCCACATCTGGGCAGGTGGCAGCAGCAGTGCCACCCCTCCCATCCTCCCTCTGCTGACAGAGTTCATTTCGATGCAATTTAAATTCATTTCAGTTGATACAAAGGGGATTTTCAATTCCCCTGCTGTCTCCTCTTTAAATCTCCTCCAGAAATGAGCTTTGCTGATGGGAAACCTTCGGTGTGCAGGGAAGCTCTGCCCAGCACTTCCTCCCCCAGCACGAGGAGCCTCTTCCTTCCTCAGGCTTGGGGGCAAAGCCCCTCTGGGGAGGCTGGAACCCGCCAGGAAGCCAAAACAGCTGATCTCGGGGGGGACCCAGGGAAGGATCCAAAGCTGGGACGGAGGGCTGTGATGGTGCAAAGCCAGCAGCTCTTCCTCATAACCCGATAAAGCCCCAGGTTTGGAGCTGCTCCTCCCCAGGTCGTGGGAACTGAGACCCAGCGGGGGAAGAAATCTCTGTAAATGATGGAGAACCCCCAAACTCAGCAAACCCCGCAGAGAGCAGGGAGGGAGGGGGGGAAGGGCTTTGACTCCTGGAGAAAATCAGGAGCACAAGGGCAGCTCCCTCCAAAGGCAGCCACTGCTGCTTTCCTTCTGCGCCCAGAGGGGTGGGACAGCCCTGAGGGAATTCCAAGGCAGGACAACAACCCCACCTTTGAGGAGCAGGGGAGTAGAACCACGGCTGGGGTGTGGCGCACAAAGGGCCAAAGATTAACAGGGAACAGCCTAAACCCAAAACAGATCTTAAAAAAGGAGCCAGACTCAGCCTTTGTGGGACCAACCCTGAAGGAGCCAATCCCAATCCCATTAAAAGCCAGGCTCCCAAAGCCTTTTCCCTAAAGGAGCCAATCCAATTAAAGCCCAAATTCCCAAAGTCTTTTCCCTAAAGAAGCCAATCCCACTAAAAGCCAGACTTCCAAAGCCTTTTCCCTAAAGGAGCCAATCCCAATCCCATTAAAACCCAAACTCCCAAAGCCTTTTCCCTAAAGGAGGCAATCCCAATCCCATTAAAACCCAAAATCCCAAAGCCTTTTCCCTAAAGGAGCCAGCCCCAATCCCATTAAAGCCCAAATTCCCAAAGCCTTTTCCCTAACGGAGCCAGCCCTAATTCCAATTAAAGCCCAAATTCCCAAAGTCTTTTCCCTAAAGAAGCCAATCCCATTAAAAGCCAGAAATCCCAAAGCCTTTTCCTAACGGAGCCAGCCCCAATCCCATTAAAGCTCAAATTCCCAAAGCCTTTTCCCTAACGGAGCCAATCCCAATCCCATTAAAACCCAAAACCCCAAAGCCTTTTCCCCTGGGTTTCGCCCAGCCCCAGCACTCAGGAGTTTGCCCAGAGAGGATTTCTCTCCTTATCCTGGGATTTTCTGGGGTCCAGCACAGCCACGTTTTCCTGCCTCCCTCTCCCTCCATGGGCTCCTGCTCCAGCTCTCTGGCAGGATCCCTAATTAATTGGGAAGTGGCCACTGCCAGCTAATTGCCCAGCTGGATTTTCCAAGCAGAACCTGGATCAAACCCTCCCCAAACAAAATAACAAAGAACAAAACCCCCACAACCCCACAAACGCAGGGATGGAAAGAAAAGGAAAACCACGGGAAAACAACTTCCCACGAGCTGGCTGCCTCCTGTTTGTTCCCAGGAACAGAGTCACCCTCCCTGCTGGCAGCAGGGATGGGTTGATGCCATGGACAAAAAACCAAAAAAACACAACCAAAAAAACCCTCCAACCCTCCCAAACAAACAAAACAAAAAACCCCAAACAAAGAAAAAGCCAAACAAAAAAACCACAATCAAAAAACCCAAACAAACAAGACTCCAAACCAACAAAAAAAAAAGACCCACCAGAAAAAAAAACCAAAAAATCCCAAACAAACAAAACCCCAAACCAGCAAACAAAAAACTCCAAAAAACAAAATCAAAAAATCCAAGCAAAAAAACAAGAACCCCAACAAACAAAAAACCCAATTACACAAACAAACAACCCTAAACAAAAAACCAACCAAACAAAAGCAAAAAACCCAAACAAACAAACAAAACTTAGCAAACAACAAACAAAAAAACCCCAACCCAAACTAAAAACAACCCCAAAAACCCCCACAAAACAGCAAAACAACCAAACCCTGAAAGAGGAAGGAAGCCCTTGAGGTCACACTTGCATCAAGTTCTTCAGTTCCCATCAAAAATTGAAAGTGGGAACACGTTTTACAGGAATGGATGGATGGATGCTCCCGGTTTCCTTGTGCTGATCCCAGCCCTGGCTCTGGAGCCTGCTGGGTTATTCCCGCTGGG
>VZSE01010693.1:493-31336 GCA_013398275.1 Promerops cafer | reverse complement strand
CTTGCGCTGTTCAGAACTGTAGCCAGCCGCAGGCCCCTCATGCCCACATACCCCTGGCTGCAAACGGCGGGCCTATTCCCTGTGAAAGCAAACTCACCCCCCCTGTTTCCTGATGTCAGTTTGTCGGAGGTGATTGGCACTGCCAGGGCATCTCAATTTCTTGGTGGTGGCAGCTTTGGTGTGGGAGAAATAGTGNTGGTGGCAGCTTTGGTGTGGGAGAAATAGTGTGCCGTTCCGATCTGGAGCAGGCAGAAAGACTCTCGGGGCCACAGGCCTCCAGGCGCTGCCGCAGGCACCTGGACATGAACTGCAGCCCTTTTCCCTTTGTAAGGCAGTCTGCCTCCCTCCTTTCCTGATGTCAGTTTGCAGGAGGTGATTTACCCTGCCAGGGCAACCCGAGTTGTTGGTGAGGGCAGATATTCTCTGGGTTAAATCCTGTACCATGCGGAAGTGGAGCAGGAAGAAAGTCTCTCGAGCCCACAGGTCCCTTTGGCAGGGCCCGGGTGCCTGGAAACTAAGGGCAGCCCTTTTCCCCGTGAAAGACAACTCACCCCGTTGCTTTCCTGATGTCAGTTTGCAGGAGGCAATTGGCGCTGCCTGGGCAGCCCGAGTTCTTGGTGAGGTCACCCTTGATCTGAGAGAAGTCCTGTGTCGTGCGGAACTGGAGGAGGCAGTAGGCCTCTTGGGGCCACAGGCCCCTTGGGCAGGGCCCAGGTGCTTCATCACCAAGGTCAGCCCTTTTCCCTGTGTAGGACAACTCACCCTCCTGGTTAGTTTGCTTTCACAGGGAAAAGGCCCAGCCGTCTTGTCCAGGGCCCTGTGCCCGAAGTGGGCTTTCACCCGCTCCAATTCCGGACGGCCCTGGATTTCTCTGACCAAAGCTGACCTCACCAAGAACTCAGGCTGTCCTGGCAGTGCCAGAGGCCTCCTGCAACCTGACATCAACACACTGGGCGGGTGAGTTTGCTTTCACAGGGAAAAGACCCAGCATTCGTGTCCAGGGGACTGTGGCCCCAAGTGGGCTTCCGCCTTCTGCAATTCCAAACGGCGCAGGATGTGTCCCAGAGCCAAGCTGCCACCACTTCCAACTCGGGCTGCCCTGGCAGTGCCAAGCGCCTCCTGCAACTTGACATCAGGCAACTGGGGTGCGAGTTTTATTTCCCACTGAAGAAGATCGGCGTTCCTGACTTGTGGCCAGCACCACTGCCCCGGGGCTTTTTGCCCCAAGTGGCCTTCTGCCTGCTCCAATTCCGAACAGTGCAGGATTTCTCCCAGACCAAAGCTGCACCGCCAAGAACTCCAGCTGTCCTGGCAGTGCCAAAGGTTTCCTCCAAACTGACATCAACACACTGGGTGGGTGAGTTTGCTTTCACGGGGAAAAGGCCCGGCATTCACATCCAGGGGCCTGTGTCCCCAAGTGGACTCTGGAAACCAGAGCCGTCTGAAAAAAAAATGCAAGGAATGTGACTTCTGCTATAAAGTCCATTATTTCCAGAGCTATTATAAAGTATCTTGAAAATACGCACCTTATTTTCTTTCTTCTTCAGTGTTCCCAGATTGCTGGCTTCCTACATGGCTGGATTATTTCAGCTGCTGATTGATGCTGTGTTTCCCTGGTTCTTTGCCAATTGGGCATATGCACTTACATCATGTAGATTCCTCAGTTCATAGATTAAGCAATCTATTTCCCTGGGATTGCAGATAATCTGCACATATTTGTAACTCTTTTTTTATCACAAATTGTGGCATTTCTTTTCATTTTTTGCCATCACACTGTGTGTGGTCTTATAAATCTTATGGTCTTCAGTGGGTTCAGGGCTCTCCATAGTTTCCTGCTTTTGACAGAGTGAGACAAGCACTGGCCTAAAGCCTTGTTCTAAACTTGCTGCTTTGATAATACCAGTGTAGGTGCCTTTGAAGTACTCATGGGACAGAGAATCTGTACTGTAGCTATGCAAAATGGTGCGTGGAGGTGCAGATAGAAATTCACCTAGTCTTCTAGGGTCAAAACCACACTTGTGCTGTGGTATGAAAATGGGGCGCATAGCATTAGAGGAGAGTTAGAGAAAGTATCACTTGAAAAAAATTGCTTTGCACAGAACTGTAGCATCTTTCCTCACTGACCAGGTGCTTTCATCCCATACATGCACAGTTCTTCTCTCCAGGTGTGTCTAACTTTTATTTGATGCTAAAGTTGTACTTTTTTTTAGTTCATTTTTCAATGCTCTTCAGAAAAACTCTTCTAGAAGGGCAGAATGGAGTGGGAAATGTGAATTTCTGGTGCTGGTAGTCAGGATAACTGTCTAGTCTGTATCTCTCTGCTACTTGACCTTTATAGTGAGCTTTCCTATAAAATAGATGTGTCCTATTTCTTTTGCCAGTAAAATGTGAGCAAGGGTGGAAGACTGATGTCCCAGTGGAGCAATGGTTTGGTAAGGTAGCAATGGGTGGAATTCTGAGGTCGACAAGAAAGCTTCAGTGATTCAGTTGTTTATTTCTCAGGCAAGGGTCAAAAGCGGGGAAAGAGTTCTCCCAGGGGTCCTTGATGTTTCCATCCTGACAGAAGCAAAAATTTAGATCTGGACTTGCACCTTATTGCAGCCAAACTGATTTCAGACAGACCTAGTCTTCTTCCTCTAACATTAGATAAAACTTTATGGGACCCTCCTGCCTTCAGTGATTCTTTGGAAGGAAATACAGATATACCACTTTAAAAGCATGGTCATAGAACAGCCTTGAAGAAATGCTGATGGGTCAGTGTGTGCAGATCACTGTAAGTGGGAGGAGACTTCTCCACCTGCTCATGCCTGCAGACAGGAGAGCTGCCAGATGACTGCAGTGTGCTGGTGCCTGAAGTAGCCAAAGCACTGCCTGTCTCCAAGTATTTTCCAGATCAAGCTGTGTTTTAACTGCTCCAGGTGTCCTGTTGTTGCCTAGACTTGTAATAAGAGCTCTTGATAGAGTCAAGAGTATTTTGGAGGCGGTGAATAAGAAAGTGCCACCCTTCCCTGCTTATGGTAACTGTTACTCACAGACCAGGGTGTGGGATTATTTAGCTTGTTTTGGAGGCTGACATTAGTGTGCAGTGAGAGTAGTAGGTTTGGGGTGGGTTTATGCCACTTAATTCAGATGTTTAATGAGAAAAGTATTTGGGGTTTGTGTGTGAGTTGCTTGCTCCAAGTAGATGGGCTATTATTCCTGGCACAGGAACAGTCATTGCATAAGCAAGTATTGTGCAGCCTTCTGCTGCTCACCAGAGACTATCAGAGGCTATGAAAAGCGGAGATTTTCCAGCATTAATTCAGGGGAGAATGCTGAAGCCCTGGCAAAGGAACAGATTGTATCCAGAAGATGTGTAGTTATGCTGGGAGAAATGAAAAGAATTGCAGAAAAACACTATTATTGTTCTTTTGTTTGGTAAACTGCTTGCAGTGAGCATTTAATTTGTTCTTCATTTTCCCTTGTCTGGGGACTTAAAATCTGTTGTGTGGTTTGGGGTTTGCCCTAATTCCAGCTCAGTGGAGAGATGCTGGTACATCTAATCCAGAGCAAACTACTGCTTGTGAGGCAAAACTTCTTACATTTTGTCCCTTGGTGCCTAAAATGTTAATAGGGAGAAGAGCCCACAGCCTCAGAGAGGTTTTGGAGCACTGCAGCTGATGGCCCTCAGCAGACATGAAGTGAAGCTGATATTGTGACAGTGTGTCAGGGTTTGGCGCTGGCCCAACACCAGTGCCCCCATGAAAATGTACCCTCTTTAACTAACTGCTGTGAGATGTGACCAGGAACAGAGCAGAGCAGGCTTAAACTTAGGAAAAAGAGAGAGAAACAAAAACTTTATTAAACTACAAACTAAAATCAAAAACACACAGGAAATAGAATGAAAACCTTTTAAACCATTCCTCCTCCTCCCACCCAATTTCACCAAAGCACAGTGAGACAAAAATCTTGGAGTCCTGATCAAGTTACCCTCACTCAAGTAATCAATTCTCAGTCCATCAGGGGAGAGAGGAGTCACTCTTGTACCACAGTCCTCCCCACGAAACAGGGTTGTAACTTCCCATGTTTCCTTGTCACACATGGCACCGCCCGGAGAAAATCTGCCATGGTGACATCCTCCTTCCATGTACGGTGCTCTCACCACCGTCCATGGACCGAAACTGCTCACAGGGCTCTTCAAGGATGCTTTGCCAAGTGCAAAAAAACAACCGTGTCTCATTTTTGGGACAACAGTCCCCCCCATTTTCTCATCCCCTGGGGCCGAGGGTCTCAAGAACAGAGCTCTTCTCCCTGAAGATGGAAGGCACCACCACGCCCTCTTCATCTTCCTCTGTTCACTCCTTTATATAATATCATTACAGCAGGTCAGTCTCTTGGCTCAGGCTATAGCATCCACCCAAATGCAGTCTCATGTATTACAGGTAACTTGGTTCAGTCTATGGCTATACAAGAAAAGTCCAGCTAAAAAAAGCCACTCCATCATCTCCTCCCACTTCAGCTTTTCCACATCTTCTTCTTAACATCTCAGGTCCCAGACTGTCTCTCTTCTCTCTCCAACCACCAGCCAGGAGGACTAATGTTTCACAAAGTTTCCTTCACCCAGGAAAGGGTTAAAAGTCCGAGCTCCGCTGCCCTCAGGGCACTGAGATCTCACGGTGGCACTCCCACATGCTGGGCATCACCCCCCCTGCCGCCTCCTCTGCCGGCACAGGCTCGCTCGCTCTCTCTTCTGGGGTTGGGGGGGGGAACAAAAGATACCTCGGTGTTTTCTCCACCCCTCGGTCCTGCAGGGGCTGGCCCAGTTCCATTCCCTTCCACCCTCTCTCTCTCTCCGGGGCTCCGGCCTACCTCAGCCTGGGCCTCCATGGCTCCCCTCCCCACCCAGCCATGTGGCCGGGTGGGGCAGAGACAGTGCCGCTCCCGGGGCTACCAGGGACAGAAAGAGAGCGAACTCTGGGAAATCTCTGCTTTTAACCCCGTGTGTCTTCAGAGGTGACTCACGTCTTCAGTGGTCACACCAGGTGTCAATATTCGAATCTGACCACTGATTGGTTTAACTAAGACTTCCCAAAAAACTCACTTCCTCCCAAACCGAGACACAATGCATAGACCCTTGTGGTAGCATTTTAGAATGCTTATTGATATCTTTACACTCCCCTAAAATCTTGAGTAAACTGTAGGGTGAATAGGGTTTTTTTTCCCTGGCACCATACCCAGCTGAGACACTGAACTGGCATGCAGAGATTTTTACTTTTCTCCAACAAAGAGGTTGTTGTTTGTTGCTACATGATCAAATGAGCTCCTTTCTGTCTCATGTCTCTGAAACAGCTCCTCAACAAGCCTTTTTTTTGCAAAGCTCAGCCAAAAGTCAGTGTTGTTCCCCTTGAAGAACACTACATCAAAGGGCATTCCCCTTGAAGAACACTACATCAGATGCATCCTCAGAACCAGACAGGAGTGCATCATTTGCCTGCAGTCTTGTTCACTTCTTGCTTTTGAGAGCAGTTTGGATACAGCAGCAGAAGTGCTGTTGTTTGGGGAAAGGAGTGGCTGCACTTAGGGGAAATGTTGCTTCTTCATTTTCTCTTGGTACTTGTTAGCATTGGCTTTGTTTTGTCTTTTCACTGTAACCTTTTTTTTTCTTTTCCAGTTAATGATCCAAATTTGACATGGAGAAAGTGGATGAAGCTCTAGGGAACTCATTAGAGGTTTTTCATGTCAGAATTTTACTCCAAATACATGAAGTCTAATCCTAAACCTAGGCAGAGATTTATACCATGGGACATGCTGAAGCTTCTGGCTGGAGGCTGTTGAGAGGGTCCATGTAGATCTCACTTTATCTCCATGGCTTCATTTGAGTCTGGCTTTTACCGGCCCCGCAGCCCCTGGTTGAGCTGGATGCCTTGGGAAGGAGCTCTGGGAGTGCATCCTGCTGTCCTGCTTGTGAGAGCCAAGTGTTCACCCAGCTCCAGAGCACCTGGCCCTGTGCTAGCAGGAGCTTTGAGGGCTGCCAGTGACACTGTAAAACACTGGGATTCATACTGGAGCTGAGGGATGGGCCAGTCCAGGGCTGAGACCCAGGCAAGGGGACCTGGAGACCCTCTGGGCTGCTGGTTCTGAGTATCTGGTTACACATCAAACCTGTTCCTTTGGCCTCCACTTGGCTCTCTGCTGCAGTTTCTGAAAAACTAAAACCCCAAAGAACTGTTGGTAAAAGGAGTGGATGGGTTGTGACTTGCTCAGTTTTTCAGTTGCAGCAGAGTTCAGACAAAGGTGCTGATCAAACTGTTGGCTCTGCAAACCAAAATATTTCAGGGGATCAAGAACAAAGTTCTGCTCAGAAGTCTGGCATGGAGACCCAAGGGCAGCTGCCTCTGCTAGTCTGGAAAAGGGCCTGTTTCCCATTTTTTGTGCCATGTTTTTGTTGTTGAGACACCATGTGTTTCAGGGGAATTAGACAGGTTGAATAAGGCCCATGTTGTTTCTGATAGCTTTTCAAATGCTTCCCATCATTGTGTCCAATGTGGGGCAGATTGACACAAAAATGGACTGGGAGGAATAACACTCCCAGAAGCTGAGGAACTGGCAGGTCAGAAAGCAGGAAAGTATCTCTCTTCCACCTTTGTGGTACACACTGCATGCAAGCAGAATGAACATGATGCTGCTGTGGAAGGGAATGTCAGTGCCATTAAGGTTCACTTGCTTTTGAGCCTCATTTGGATGCAGCAGGGGGAGTGCCAGGCTTTGGGAAAAGGAGTAAATGGAAGAAAAGCTGACGTTCCTCTGATCTCTTGTGCTGAAGAAGAGTTCCTGTGTGGTTATTGTGTTTTGTGGCTGTTCTGGTTTTGAATCAGCATCACTGAACTGGGATACTGTCAGATCTGAGAGGAACTGCAGAGGTTCACAGTCAAGTACTTGGTGTCTCAAAGTGGATCAAGACGCAGTCGTGACCTTCCAGAGCACTGGCCTCAGCTAGCAGTGTTCCAGCCTGTTTTGTTTTCTGAACTACCCCTTGGCAGCCTTAAACCAGCTGCTGCATCTATTCTGCAAGCATCTGTTTAAGGCCAGAACACTGCAAAACAGGTTCTCTTATCTATGGATAATGTCTCCAGCTGGGGTGGCTGGGCTTCCTGCCAGCTGCCCTTGGAGGCTTCTCAGCTGCGCTGCCAGGGACTGCATGATATGAGTTTGTATTGAGGCACTTTGCCTCTTCCAAGCTTTGAATCATGTCCTCTGGTAGGGAGCAGAGCAACCCCAAAAGGCAGTGTTTAATCTTGTTTGTTTTCTTAAGATGAAACTATTTATATTTTTGACATCTTTGTCAGCAGCTGTCCACTAAGGAGCTTGTCAGCCTGCCCCAAACAGTGCAAACTCCTTTATCTTCCTAGTGCTTGTGATGAGAAATGAATTATAAGTTGAAAAAAGAGCCTTGGCAGTGCAAAAGAAAAGGGCCTTGACAGGTTTTGAAGTATGTGAAATTAAAAATAGATTAGACAAGCCTGTGCTTCCAGCTGCTTTTTGCATCCTTACCTCAACAAAATAATTACCATTTATTTAGACAGAGTCACTGAAGTGAGGGAGACTTTTGCTGAACTCAGTGCTCAGCATATTGCTACCCAGAGTATGCCAAGATGCTTAACTGGGTTTTGTGGTCAGAAGCTAAGGTAAAATACAGGAGGAAGGTGCAAGGAAGGTGGTGTCCTCCTAGGTAGGGAGAAAACAAGTGCTTTTCTGTTGGAGTAACTGTTCCTTCTTCCCTCTCAGGCACCAATGGCCTCATTAGCTGTGGTGTTGCTCGTTATCTCCACATGTGTGGCTGGGCTCTGCAGGCTGGTGCTGCTGGAGCTCTCTGCTGCTGCCTGAGCCCCGTGGAGCCCCAGCTGACAGTGCTCACCAGCATCTTCAAGGGGATGCTTTACACCTGGTGACCTCTCCTTCCAAGCAGACTGCTGCTGAAAGGTGTGCTTAAATGTCTCACTGAGAGCTGTGGTGAGACTGATCACCTGGTGGGAGGTGGGGGTGGGGAAGGGGCTGTGGTACCATCTGTGCAGCTGCAGCTTCAGCTTCCTTCTTGCTACATGTCACAGGTTCCACCCCAGGCTGACCATCTGCAGCCTGCACGGAGAGGGAGGCTGGCAAACTGAAAATGGTGGAGAGAGGCTGGTATCTGAGTCTTGATACTGAGTGCTGCTCTAAGTACCTGAGATTACAGCCCTGCACCAGCAAGTACCTCCTGAAGAGAGTATTCAGTCCTACTGTGTTACCTGAAAGGAGACATGCTCACTGCAGGGCAGGTGTCCCCTGATTTAGCATCATAACTAAGCTGGTCCCTCTGGCTATCTGTGAGGAGACCTGAATTAGCAACTCATCCCTTTAATACCCTTTGGGAGCCCTGAGCATTCTCATTCAGTGCAAGGAAAGGCTCATTTCAGTTGTGTCATCCTCTCTGGTTGGTGAACTCAGCTTTTATGAAAATTGCAGATTTGGGGCCTCTAGGTCTGCTCCTTGAGCATGCACCTCATCTGTAGGGGGCCCAGGAGCACTTCCCAGCTTTGGAGCTGGATGGACTGTGCTGCCCAGAGCCCCTCACCTATCCATGTGATCCGGAGCTGGCAGGGAGTAGCTGGGTGTGCTGGGATCATTTCTGCTAAGTTACAGCCCATCAAAGTTCATCCAAGAAGCAGTGGCAGGACTTCATAATTTGCATTTTCACATATTTATTCACCACCAGTTCTCCATGGGGAGCTTTCTGTGGCAAAGCAGCCAAGTGCATATAGAGGAATAAACATGCATGCCACAGCTGCTCAGCTGAACCAGTGTGTTTCCTGCTTTATCTCCAGATCCTGGAGTTGCCAACTGGTAGGTGCTATCGCCAGTGATTGGCACAGAATTCCCCTGCAAGGGGCTGAATGTCTCATCCCTGTCCCGCGGGGTAGCAGAGCTCAGACTGAAAGCACAGCTTTGAGCAGGGCTGGAAACAGTCTGGGGCTGAGCCAGGGGCTCTGCAGGGAAGAGCTGTGTCAGGGGTGCACTACACACTGAGGCCCTTACCTCATTTTAGGAGGGGTGCTGCTGGTATGGAAAAGCTGTGGAGATGGCTCAATGCAGAGCCCTAGGGGGACAGTACTGAGAGCCAAAGACCAAATGTTCAGCAGCACTGCTCCCTCTTTGTAGATATGCACTGGCTCACCAGGCAGCTCCAAGCCTTCATTTAAATGCTTTGTGCCTGAGCTTTCTTCTGGGCACAGAGCAGACTGCTGCTCTGCTTAGACTGTAAAAGTGACATTTGAAATACTTTTCATTTTTGTTGAAAGGTATTTTGGAAGGAAAAGAAAAAATTAATACCGTCTCTTCTATAGCAGGGAAGGACACGAAGGGCTGAGCCTGGAGAGTGGTGAATGGAGTTGCAGCCAGCTGGGGCTGGTCACCAGAGGGGTTCCCCAGGGCTCAGTATTGGGGCCAGTTGTGTTTAAGGTCTTTATCAATTATCTGGATGAGAAGATCGAGCGCATCCTCAGTAGAATTCACAGATAACACTGAGTTGGGTGGGAATGTTGATCTGCTGGAGGGTAGGAAGACTCTGCAGAAGGGTTTGGACAGGCTGGATTTGATGGTCCAAGGACAATCATGTGAGATCCAACAAAGCCACGTGCCAGGTTCTGCACCTGGGTCACAACAACCCCAAACAGGACTCCAGGCTTGAGGAAGAGCAGCTGGAAAGCTGCATATACCATAGTGTGGCCAGCAGGACTCAGTTGTCAAGCCCTGAACAGGATGCCCAGGGCAGTGGTTGAGTCACCATCCCTGGAATTATGTAAAAGAGGTGCAGCTGTGACACTCAGGGACATCGTTTAGTGGTGGGCTTGGCAGTGCTGGGTTAATGTTTGGACTCAACGACCTCGAAGGTCTTTTCCAACTGCAACAATTTTATGATTCTTTAACATACTACACTGAGAAGGGAAAAATGAGTTGTGAGAAGAGAGCAGGTGGTGGCCTTTGTGCAGGTTAACATGAAGGTTATGAGGTCTTGCACCTGTGACTGGAATGCAGATAGGACTGGGTCCAGCATTTTCAGTGCCAGATTGTAATGCTCAGCACAGTGTCTAATCCCACCTTTCTTCCTCAGGGAACTGGTTTTATTTGGGGCTTTTGGTGGTTGATCTGAGACACCAGTACCTTCCAGTGTTCTCACGCTCTTGGTCCAAGGGGAATAGATCACTTGAAAAACATCACCAATTTACTTCTTTCAATGTCTTGTATAATTAGTAAAGAGCATGAAAGGTGTATCTGTTGCATGTGAATTTGGGTTGTTTTGATATATGAGCATTGCTTTTATGTGTTGCCCTGAGACTCACACAGACAACTGGCAGAGAAAGGCAAAGTTACCCTTGTTAATTTAGAAGGGTGAGGATTTTTATTTTTTTTTAATATGTCTCATTTCTTTAACTTTTTCAAAAACTCATCCACTCTGACTTCCTGTGGGGACAGATAATTGAGAGGACTTGACTTACCAGCTAAATCTCATCAGTTTATTTCTACCAGCCCCTTGCAACATGAAGGATGGCAGCCTACCACAAATGAACACCCATGTTTCTCTTCCCTTAAAGCAATGAACCACACTGCCCAATGTGAATGGTACCTGATCCTGTCCCTCAGGCACTGCATGAGGGCTCTGGTCCATATTCCAAGATCTGCAAACAACCCAGATACTCAGACTCTGAAGTGCTTCACCCTCATGTCCAAGAGAACTCTTTATTATGTTTACATAGAGCATGAGCAATGTGGAAAACACTGGAAATTCTGCATCAGTGGCTTGGTTTTTGGACAGCATTGGAAATGGCGACGCGGCTGCGCACGTCATGTCTGTATTATGAGGTGGGCAATGCGCCATGAGGAGCCAAAGCTTTGCGCTTCCAACTGGGAAGTGCCCACCTCTGGCACATTCACTGCTTGCTCCTCTAGTGCCACAGTTAGGTGCTGAGCTGTCAGCTTTTCCTCAATTTCACTTGGAACTTGCAATTGTAGCACCTTGGAACTTGTAATTTTAGTACAAAAGCAGAGTTTTTGAAACCAATCCTACTAATCCACACGACTGTTCCCCTTCCCTCTCCTCCCCCCTCCTCCCAATCCCATCCCAACTCATCCCATCCCCCATGCTCCCACCAACACACACCTCCTTCCCCTCCCTCTCACCCCGGTCACACAGCAAATATCCTGATGCTGCAGTTCCAAGCCATGTGTCCGCCCCAGCCTATGTGATCCAATGGTCTCTGACCAGGTCCCTTTGTTCAGACGTTCATACAAAACACACAATAGGAAAAAAACAAAACAAAAGGAGCCAGACACAAGAGGGAGACACACTGCCGGGCTCCAGCTCTGGCCTCTGAGCCCTTCCACTAAGCTCCACAGCACTAGGCTCTTGGGGTACCTCCTTTCACACTCAAGGCTGCAGGTCCCAAGGTTTCCAAGGTGCATAGGAAAAGGAAGAAAGGAAGTAAACGACAAGCCTGTTTCTGTTTTAGGTTCCCCCCAATCCCTTTCCCTCAACCCAATGGCTGCTGGAGGATATTCTTGACTCCGACAGGTCTTTTCCCGTCTTCCAGTGAGACCCTGCCTGGGGACCAGGTTCACTGTAAGTCACCGGTTCCTCTCTGGAACGTGGGCAATGGGTTTGGCAGCAAGGGGAGGGAGTGGAGCATGTTTTGGGGGGATAACAGGCTTTCATCTCACAGCAGGTGGGGGGGAAGATGTCAGGGAAGGCGAGAGAAAAGAGCCAAGGGAAGGCGGTCAAGCTGGCCCTCTGCTTGATGTTTGTATTCAAAACTTCTCCTTGGGGTTGCTTCAGTGTGCCAGCGCCGGCCCGTTGTTCAGTCACCTCTCGCAGCCCTGCTGAGAAAAAGCACGTGGCGGGGTGCTTCCGGCTGCTTCATCCTCTGGCTGGCTGCCCTCGTGCCCGCCAGCGATCTCAGAGTCGCAGTCAAGCGCCTCATAGATGGTCGGCAGCGTGGTCTGCTGGCTGAGGCGCTTGCGCAGGCCCACGAGCAGCGGCTGCGGCATGGAGGAGACGTCCACGTTGTTGCCAAGGTCAACCCAGGCCAGGCAAGGGAACTTGTTCATGTCCTTCATGGTGTCAGTCAGCTCCTTCATGGTCGCCCGTGTCAGCCGGTTGCCGTTGAGGGACAGGTGAGTGAGTTTGGGGAGTGCCCAGAGGAAGGGCAGCAGCAGGCGCACCATGTCATCGTTCAGCTCTGTGAAGCTCAGGTCCACTGAGGTGAGGTGGTCCCCGTTGTTCTGCAGGTAGTAGGCCATGCGGTGGACATCCCGCATGGTCAGGGGGATCCCTGACAAATCCATGGAGTCCTGGCTCACCTTCTTCTGCAGGCTGGTCTTCAGGCTGATGGTGGAGAAGGGGAGACAGAGAGATCATTAAGGGGAGCACTCCCATCCATCCCACCCATGTGAGAGAGAATTTGGGACAGGGAGAACTCATTAACAACATGGGCTAGAATGTTAAGGAAAGGGTTAACAGAGCTCACAGGGGAAGCAAGAATTTGCACCGTACCTCGGGGCAGACTGTCCTGTGGCTTTGCTGTGTATTTTCACCACTTACACATAAACTTTGGCAGAACTGGCTCAACACAGGTTGCTGAAGTGTCTCCCACTAGCAGATGTCAAAGGGTTTCTCTGTATGTGCCCACAGAGGCACTCATGCATAGAGTGCAAAATAACCAAGGCAAGCAAACTTTCCAAAAGCACTGGTTTACACTGTGTGGGGGCTGTTTCTGAGCCACCTCTCCAAGTGAATGCCAAGGTCTGTGCTACAGAGGAGAGCAATGTTAATTGTCTGAGAAATGGATGTTTCATCAGGAAAACAATAGATAGGCAAACTGCACTCCAGGAATGGATTTACTGCATGTCCCTTTAAAAGCCTTCACAAGCAGCACTTAGTCAGTAAGCAGCACCAGTGGCTGCCTATTTGGGTCTCTGTGGTCAGCAGATCATCTGGGATCTGCTGCAGCTATGAGGAGGCGGGGAGGGCACAAGGGTGCTAAGAGATGGCTTCAGCCATTTCTTTTATTGTCTGCCTGGCAAAGGGAGTGAGGAGGAGGTAGGAAAGCTGTGTTGTGAGGCTGCTGGGTATGCAAAGGGAGTGGGGTGTGGAGCTTAATGATGGACTGTGGGTTTGTAAGAGTGCTGTGAGACGTGGGAAC
Source organism: Promerops cafer (assembly GCA_013398275.1). Classification (NCBI taxonomy): domain Eukaryota; kingdom Metazoa; phylum Chordata; class Aves; order Passeriformes; family Nectariniidae; genus Promerops; species Promerops cafer. Next base: position 18,125 of record VZSE01010693.1, on the reverse strand, counting down.
TGTGGGGCTACAGGACCTGCTGGGGGATGAGTTGCAAAATTGAGTAAAAACGTGTGTTGGTGTAACATAGGAGAACCTAATCCCTTAGTGTAAATTGTGTTAATCTTGCTGCTCTTTCAGACACATCTTGCCTTAAGGACATGGGAGCCCTAGTAGGACCCCCCCAGTCATGTGCTCAGGGGGTCTTGTAAGTGCCTTATTGAGTTTGGGAGGATCAGGGTGGGTTAAGCATTAACCACCACTTTGAAGGTCCCCACTCTTCCTATCTGGCTCTCTATAGTGTCCTGCACACCTGTGGCACAGCCAGTCCCTGAAAGCAATGGGTACATGGGGACATGCAATTTCCTCGGAGGAGGCTGCAGCACCGCAGGAGCTCCCGTGGCAGGTGAGAATGTCCCTACAAGCCTCAGTATTGCCAGGCTCTGCTGAAGCTGAGCAGAGGATGTGGCACTGCCTCTGTAGCTTTGCTTTACATATGCAGTTCCTGACATCCTAGAAATTTCAGCCCTTAATAATCCCCTATAAGCATGTGTTGACACAAGGGAGTAAATGTGCACCGGTGCAGGCAACAGCCCTTTGTGGACACATTCAACACTGGCACAAACGTGCAGCTGCACTTCCTTGTAGGAGCATGAGACAGAAAGACCTCATGGCCTGCCCTGTCAGTTCTTAAGCCCACAAATTCCTGCCCTGGGTTTAGCAGTACTTTGCTCAGGCTACTTCTACGTGTCCTTGTATTTCCCATGGGAATTCACTGAAACTGTATCTGCAAGCATGGATTTGGACTAATGAGCTCTCATGGCAGAGCTAATAACAGCATGAATTAACTTCTATTCAGACCTAAAGTATTTTAAGTAAAATGTATTACTTACTAAATATTTACACGTCAGATGACCCACACTACACCTCAGTGGATCACAGGAGGGACAAGGGGAGCAGTGGTTGTCTGTACTGTCAAACGGCAGGGACTGATGTACTGGGGAATTATAATTGGTCTGAGCACACGAGGGAGGTCGCCAAAAGGCCTTGAAGATGGTACTTGATATCCCTCCACTATCTGGGCCCCAGAGATGGGACTGGGAAGAATTAATCCACCACATTGCTTGTAGCAGCAGTGCAGTTCTTTTACCTGCTGCAGCAGCAGTTGTGAACTGTGCATGCTGTGGTCTGGGTGGCACTGAGCAAGTCTCCCTTTTCCTGCTAATCCAAGGGATGCTTGAGATCAGCCCAGGCTGTCTGGGAGCTGTATTTCTTCAACTCTATTGAAAAACAACGTGTGTCTTTTGGTATAGTTTGACACCAATCACTGGCAGTGGTGTAGCACAGTCTACCACAAAAGAGGGTTCATCTTGTATGAAATTTATCAGGGGCCAACCTCAAAGCTGGAAACGTCTCAGGTTTCCCCTAGCACAAGAAGAGTTATCCTTTTAGCCATGCTAGGTATTTTACCTGTGTGTTTGATCTGGAGTACTTGTTCTAGCAGAACAGAGCATCCAATGCACAGTGCAGGTGTGCATTCATATGCACAAGTGAAACAGAGAGAAATGAAATGGAGTGTGAACCTGAGTGCACAGGGTAACTGTCCCCTGTACCCACTAGAGGCTGGTGCAAGAGATACAGCAGCTTTCTCTGGCATGTAGGGGTTCAGAATAAGGCTTTCTTGGGAGTGTGGGGAATACAGGATAAACAATCATAGAGACAAGCCTGTAACTACTTCAGTGCCTGTTTTGTATGAACGCAGCCTGCGGCTCCTGGAAATTCTCTTCCCCAGTGCTGTCAAGCCATGGCAGATCCTGGGTGGGTGGGGGACACAGAAGGAAGACATGAGCAGAGGGGCGCCTTCCCCAGCCCTAAGCCTTGTCTCAGTCTGTGCAAAGCCTCCTCAGACCTTCCTTTTTATAAAGCTCCAGGGCACGAGCCTAGTTTGGAGTGGGGTTGGGAACCAGGCTGGAGTGGGGACCACTGGAGGGCACGTCTGAGCCGGCACGGCTCCCGCTGCCGGCCCTCAGCATCCAGGTGCCGTTTTTCCTGTCGTGTCTGCAGCAGCAGCAGCTTTCCGAACAGGGGGCAAGTTTGAAAGGCTCTTGGGGTCCCCTTTGGTGCGACTTGGCTCTGAGTGCAGACAGTGATGACTGAAGGGAAATGTCTGAAAGACAAAAGCAATGTCCTCGTCTGTCTCTGCCCGTTGAGCCTCCCCTCCTGTGACTGCCGTGTGGAGACTGCAGTAATAAGTCACAGATCATGCTCTCACCAGAACAGGTACCTGCTGCTGCTCTCTCCAGCGCCAAGCCAATACCCCAAGGAGGCTTTAATCAAGTAGACAAATTGTCTTCCTATAATTGATTCTCCAGACTGGACTGCTCCTGGCTGAATGTACTTAAACCCTCCTGTCCTGTGCCAGAGCCCGCCCTCCCTTCTTTGCTGGCTTGTTTTTCTTTCCCTTCCTGTGTTTTTTGCTGCTTCCTTTTGCCCTCATTGCTGTACCTGCCAGGGTGACTCTGGGCCCCCTGTCTCGGGACTGGGGGCTCCCTCCAGTGTTTAAGCTGTTCTCTTGCCTATAAAATGCCTCTTGTAGGGATGTGTCTGTAGGAGCCTCATCCTGGTGGACACAGCCCTATGCTGCAGCCAGGCTTTCAGCTCTCTGGTAAGTGCTGAAGCATGAGATACAACACCCCACGCATGCTGTGAACCCTGGCAGCCTCCTCCTCACCTCCCTGGTGTTTCTGTGCAGCTCCAAGAGGTACAACTACCCCCATCTCTAGAGCAAGGCATAGAACAGCTACCCCCTCTCTATTGCTTTAGAGGTAAATGTGTCTGCAGTCAGAAGTGGGTCAAGGGGATGTGGGTGGATGCTTTACTCTGAATTATCTGACACTTGGTATTTTTTTGGAGCTCTGTTAAGCTCTATTTCTTGGGGAGGAGAGGGGCATGATAGACAGGGCACCAAGCTCTCAGTCACTTGTGCAGCAGCTGAGAAAATACTAGGTTTATTTCCAGGGAAGTGGGTCATCTATTATCCCCTAATTTCTGCACTTGAAACAGGCTTTAAGATTGCTTCAGCTGCAGAAGCCTTTTTTCCCTTTGTGTGAGATACAACAGCTACTTAGCAACGTGGCTCTTGGTGCCCGTGGGACTTGTGGACAGAGGCTGCAGAGCACTGGGGGCTGGATTAACCGACTGCTTCTGCAACTGGTGCTCAGGGCACATTTGTAATTGTGAGGATTTGCATCTAACAAGGATCTGGGCCCGGGATGCAGGGCAGCAGACTGTGTTTATATTATCTGCAGCAAGCCTGGAGAGGAAACAACCCGTCACTCCCTCAGATGCTGGAAAAATGGCTGCAAGTGAGAAATTCTTGGAAACTTTGAGCAAGAAACAAGGGCCATCAGCAGCTCAGCCCCTAGTGCCTGCCTGGGGGCACAGCATCTGGTGCTGGCCCAGAGTACTGTTTATAAGGGATCAGCACCCTTCTGATCAGCACCCAGCACCCTTGTCCAGCCCTGCTGAGGGATGGGAGCTCTTTGAGGTACATCTCCTTGTTTCTCATGTGAAAGGTTTTACTTTGCCTTGTTCCCAACTCCCTTCTTGGGGTCTGGCCTTTCTCCCATGGACAAGGAGGCAGTCTTCCTTCCACCCTCACTGCCACTTATCCCTTCCCTGAGTGCCAACTCTACTCTTCAAGCAGGCATCACCAGCAGTCCCTAGGCTGCACTTTGAGCCTTGCTATGGGAGATCCACCCTGGATCAGTCCAGACAGGGCAGGGGCCTGAGGGACCTGTGGCTGTCTGGAAAAAAAAACCCTCTCAGTGAGAAATGTGGACTGGGAAGGAGGTGAACCCATCTTGTGCCTCCCCAGGCTTTATTTTGGGATAAAAATCTTCCTCTTTCCATTAACACCCAGCCACTATTCCAGCCTCCTGGGAACTCAGCTAGTGTAAGCAAATACAAAGCTGTCTTGAAATGGGACAATTAGGAGACTTGAAATTAATTGCTAGTTGTTTGTCTCCAGGACCTGTCCCAAGAGAACTAATCCTTAGGCCACCTTCCAGGTCCTTCTTCGAGTCCATGAAGCTGCAGGCTCAGCACATTTGGTTTTTTTATTAGCACTGAATCCCATCAATTTCTTGCTCATCAGCTAAATTCTTTGGTGGCTGAGGGAAGGGGTGTAATGGCTCCTGAGTGTTGCCCTGTTGGGACTTGTAGCAGTCTCAGTGGTGTCTCATCTCTTGTTAGCTTTGTGGGGTTTGGGAGAGCTCGTTCAGCCCAAGAATGTTGAAGTTCCTGGAGTCTCAGCTCATTTCCTTGTCTCCATGCTATGGAGAAAGGCTGGGAGGAGACAGTAAGAGTCAGATAGAACTTTGCTAATGAGGCGTGCTCACTACTTAATGCCTATTTCTCTGGAGAATTACCAGCTTTCTACCCCTTCATCTTTTATTTTTACATTAAATTTGTCTCCAAATATAAAACTTTGCTGATGCCAGAAATTCCCATTACTACGTATCCCCTCTGTCGTTAACAGGCACTGCCAGTAGTGGCTAATTAGCCATGAGTCAGGTATCTCTCAGCTGCTCTTTCTTGCACAGAACCTCAGGCATGTCTGGATGGCTTCCCCGCTTTGAGCACTGATTTAGGGGATGGATTCTGAGCTTTTTAATTGCCTTCTTAGCATAATCTGCTTGCTTTGTTTCCCCAGTGGCACAGGGTGCTGCTGTGCAGGGTTGGCCTTAGCTGCCTCTAATGCAACATGAAAAAAGGAAAGAGAGACCTCAAAAGTACTGACCTGGACTAACCCAGCCCCAGCTGACCCGAGGCAGTGGACAAATAGGTCACTTCCATGAAAAGTCCCTTAGTCACATCACCAGCCTTGTGCCCAAGCTCTTTCAACCAGCTGTGGAGAGGAGGCAAAGGTAGCCTTTCTGCTATCTCACTCCTTCTGCAGCTGGGGTGGGACATGGAAATCTGTAGTTGTTGATGCAGCTGAGTGCCCCTCTCTTCCTGCCTCTTCTGTCACTTTGTCCTTGAACGTGTGTTCAAGAGAGCTGTGAACCCTTGGCCTTCCTCCTGCTGCTACTTAATCTGTCCAAGGCCTCAGGTTGTTTCCCTTCATTATTTAGGCCTCTCCTAGCAAAGCAGAGAATGCCTCCTTGCTGTAAATATAATTTATTGACCCGTGTCCTTGCAAGACCTTCAACCGGGTAAGAGTCACAAAGGCACAAGGTCTCTGCTGATTGCTTTTAACTACCACCTGCCACCCAGCCTCTGTTATTTTGCTCACTGTCTCTCCATCAAAGTGTCCTGCTTCTCTTGCCTTGCCTGCCAGTCTTGGCCTTTTTACTCCTGACTCTGACAGGGCAGTGTCAAGCTGCTGGGTGACCCTTTCTGCCACCTCTGACAGCCCTTCCAAATGTATGGGCCTCTTGATGCTGCTGGGAACCCTCCTCAGGGGTAGTGTTTGGGGTGCTCTGCACTGTAAGAGGAGGGCACAATTCCTGCCACTGTCCACAACTCATCCACCAGCTCATGTCTGTCCATCTGGCATCTCTGTGAGCAGCAGCTTCTTGGAAACAGTGTGTGGGGCAGTTCCTGTACTCCCATATGATGTTTGCCATGTGGCTTTAGTTAACGGACTTGGCTTCCTCTCACTAAAGCAGGAATGATGGTGCCTGTTTACCCTGTTGCATAAGGGTGACACAAAGCTGTAGTTAATATTCTCCTCATGTCATGTGAAGGCTGGGATCTCATCTGCCAGAACTGTCAGCCTCAGCGCTGAGTGATGTTTTCAAGGAAAAAAAAAAAAAAAGATGTGAAGCCCTTTGGAGCTGTTTCCTTGAAGTCCTCTAGACACAAGTGCTTTCACTGCATTTTAAAAGTGCATCTAATGCCGCAGTGTCTGGCCAATGCACATCAATAACAGAAAGGGAGCAATAAGCCCAGAAGGGATACTCTGCTCTCCACCCACTTTGGATTAGCCATGATGAAATTCACTCAGATGAGCAAAGTAAAGCTGTGGCGAGATTTGTGAAAAGGAAAGGCCATATGCATGTGGTTTGGGAGTTAACTCCATATACACAACTGCCTTTGCTCTTCCAGAACCAGCAACTGTGTGAAAAATCTGAGGGGTTTTTTGTCACAATTCTAAAGCTGTGTCTACTGCCTGCCTGCTTTGTGGATTCAGGTTTGATCCTTTGCACTCAGGAAAGGAAGTAGTTACACTGAAGTAGCCAGCTCTGGGATGATGCAAGTGCAAGATACATTAAGGTTCCCTGACACGGTCTTGCCAAGACAGTTCAGTTGTAATCCAGAGCTTCCTAATCACAGTACCAGACTGTGATCCAGCTCTCCAGGCAAAGGCTGTCTTCACCTGATACCCTTCTCCCTCTCTGCTCTGAACTGCAGCCCAATGTGCCTGGCCCTCAAAAAATAATACACCCTCTGGGTCCTGCCCTGTTCTGGCAGCAGATGGTGACAGTTTTCTGGAATTCAGCATGGCAGGAGGCCCCATGAATTCTGAAAACTAGAATTAATAACATCTAAAAGTTTTGCATCTGTCAAAATGCCACAGAAGTGGCACTGGTAGCCTAAAAGGTCCATGTCTGTATAAAGGAGCATTTCTTAATCCATTACTCTTTACACACTAAACATCAATTTAATGAGAAAGTGAAGCTGGAGTTATACAACACTCTAGGATGTATTCTGCTTGTTAAGTGGGAGTGATCTATACAACTGTAAAATGGTGTTAAAACTAAATTCCCTCTAGAATATAAAGGACTGAAAATTGTGCAGTAGTTATGCTAGTCCCTGCTGCAGAAATCTTATCCTCCAGCTTTTGAGCTTTTAATTTTAAAACCCCCAGAGTAAACCTGCAAAAGCTTATCTTCCTAGTTTGGTTAGGCAGCCAACCCAAGTAGGGCAGAGCCAGTGGGGTGCAGGCTGTTGGCTGCAAACCTGAGACAGGATTTTGCAGGAAAGGAGCCCCTTCTTTTCAGTGTGGCAAACTTGTCTGAGTATCACCTGGGCAGCTGAAATAGTCTCTTTGGGTGACTGCACAGCTGGGGACTGCAACCCTTCTTTGTACAAGGCATACAGCCACTCCAAGGAACCCACAGGCATGGATGTGGAGGGCAGGTTGCCTCCCAGCTTCACTTTCAGCAGTTTAGTCAGGCACAGAAACCAGACAGAGCCTGGGCTGGATGTCTCCTGCTCCCTCCAGCTGCTGTTGCATGGAGTCCATGGACCTGCAATGAGCTTTCTCCTTCCACATTTCTGTATGGGCTCTGCCTGTACTGAAACAGCAATGCTTGAAGAAATGTATCTTACCCCTTTTGCTTTACCAGCTCATGGGTGGCTCAGGTTTGTACCTGCTGGATGTGGGTCCCACTGAGAGTAGCTCGGGATGTAACTACTGTTAGTTTGTTTGTGACCCACTGGTTTGGCAGTGGGGACAAACACCTGGTGCGTGATCTGACTCCAGTATTGCAGGTCCTCTCCATCTCCCGTACCACATCTCCATAACAGCCCAAACGTAATTAAAACCTGGCAGATGCTCCAAGCTCTCTGTATGGCTGGGCTTGCTAATTATCTCCTGGACCCATCTAACATGCTGCCAGAAAGCAGAAATTGCATTTCAGAGAACAAGGGAGTCCGGCATCGGCTCTGTGAAAGCCTGATGCCAAAGCCCAGGAGGCTGCAAAAGCGAGAGGAGAATGTGGTTTCTGAATGTGGTCTCCATGCACAGATTCCTCCCTGCTGTCCTTAACCCCCACTAGATTTTAGAAATTCCTTCAAAGTATTGCTGCTATGCCCATGCTCTTTACAGGACCTCAGTAGCAGGAAGGGTGCAAGCCAAGGACACAGGGTCTGAGACAGACACTACAGTAAAATACTCCCACTAGCAGATAAAGGGAAGTGGAGAATTTGGATCATGTAAAAACAGCCTGCCTAAACAAACTCAGGCCTTGGTACCTACAAATGAAGCAGCTATTTCTTGCCTTCCTGCTATTGGCAACTCCCATTTTTTTGCAGCGGCCTCAAATGCCAACTCTGCAGGCGTCTTTTGCTGCAAACTGCAAACCATTTTATCTCCACACTTAAAAGAGAAAGCTCCGCTGTTAAATATTTCATCAAAATTAATTTGTGCCTTACGTAACACATTGCAACTGGGTGTGGTAGCCAGGCAGGGTGGCCCATTTTAGACCTGTATTTCCCTCCATTGCACATTGCCTTGTTGCCCTCTCCCTGCTTGTGCTCACAGGTGTTCTGTACCTGGCCAATACTTGGGGCCTGACCCCTCTATGTGGGGTGCTCACTGGACCCAGAGCTCTTCCTCTGGCCACAAACCTCCTCTCTGTTGTTACTAAATGATGGGTTTGCAGCAGTTTGCAGTCCTCTGCTGTCCCCAGGCTGTGCAGTCACAGGGAACACTTCCAGTTTGACTCTTCATCCTGAAGTCCAACTGGAGAAGAGGTTTGACTGGAAGCAGGAGTTTGGAGTCCTGAACTTTTTATCTTTAAACTTATCTTGGGAGGGGATGAGGTCAGAACTGCCATCTATATCCTGCATCTCCAGTATTCTGCAGAATCCTACAGGGAAAATGTCATTGAGTGGGTCTGGAAAAGGACTCACTAGCTCTGAAACCTCAGTCTTGCTCTGTGCTGTGGTTGCTACCTGCAAAGCAGCACAAACAGTCCTGCCCTGTGGGGTGCTGGGGGTGAGAGCACTGGGAGTGGCAAAGTGGGGCTACAGGTGCAAGAGGCAGATGGCCTGGAAATCATGGTATTAGGGATTTTATTCCTTAAGATGCACTGGGAACCTGCCTCTGAGTCAGAATGAAAGGTATGATGGAAATGCCAATTCCCATGGGGGATTTTAAGTTGCTGGCACACACATCAAAGACTGAAAGCATCAGAAAAGCCCAAGGCCATTCTCAGAGTGCTGCTGATTTTGCATTTCTTTTTATCCAATCCTGCATTTATTCCTGTGAAGCTAATGGGGCTGACATGAACCCTTTTCTTAGTCACTTCTGTGTCTTTTCTTCAGCAGTGGTGATCTGTGTCACAGGAACAGGGCTTGCACCAAGAAAATGACAAGAGGAGGGGTGGATTTAAAAGATGCTCTTTATCTGGGCATTGCTCTTTATCTGGGCAGAAAAACCATCAAGTGTCAAGGAAGGAACAAGTGTGGGCGAATACACTTCTAATAGTGAAAAGCAGCTGCCATCCAGTAGCTGTCAGTGACCAGCATGCTCTGAGTTGGGTTCTCTGTGCACCTGCACCATCCCAGGGCCCTCTCCAGGTGCTGGCAGAGAAGTGGGAGGTAAGAAGGATGGTCACCTCTCTGCCAGCCACCCCAGAATGGTTCCTGCTGAATGGTTCCTGCAGTACTGCCTTGTAATGGGACACTTCTCCCACTGTCAGGAAAGCTTTAAACTAGGACAGGGTGTGATGCAGAGCCAGCAACAGCTCTGTTTGGCACATGGGTGTTTTTGCAGGCTGACAGCTCTGGGCATGCTCCTGGGGCCAAACACCCTGCAAGCCCTGCAGGAGGGTTGTCTGTGCTGTGCACTCTGGGGGATTGATCTCATTGTGATTCGGAGAGGGTGAGGAACTGTAACACCACACAGAAAGGAGCAAATGGCAAAACAGATCGAAGAGAGGGGTGCTGGGGCTGGGTTTTGGAAGAGGCTGCACTGCAGCTGCTGTGCACTGTTTTCAGTCCTGCCTCTCTCTGAGGAGGGTAGTGGTGGCAGGCTGGGATGGTGCTTGGCTGCAGCACCGTTTGCCCAGGCAGATCCCCCTCTGTGCCCATCCACAGGGTCCCTGCCAGGTTCTTACCACACTTGGGACTTTCTGCGGGGCATCCCGTGCCGGTGCCATTTCGAGTGCGGGGTTAGGTGGTAAATCAGCTGCCTGCAGATCCTGTCTGAGGATTTCCAGGGGTCATACTCCTGAAAGCAAATGGACAACTTAGACTGCCTGCACCATAGCAGAACATGAGAAAAGAAGGAGGGCAGAGGAAGATGGGAAAGGAAAAAAAATGGCAGTGGAGCAGGGTCATGTATGTCAGGGAGCAGATGAAGAGAAGACAGAATGAAAGATGAATAGTGAGAAGGCCTGAGATGCCTCTGCCACATGCCAACTCCTCCTGGGGTGGAGGAGGAGCAGGAGGAGTTCTGCACTGCCAGGAAGAACCCCAGCCCAGCCAGCATGTTCCTGCCCAGAACAAGTGAAACTCAGAAGAGGGGCTCATTTTCTAGGACTGTGGCAGGGGTGACTGACAATGCTCTGTTGCAGGGACCCCTACGCTGCCAACTCCTTGTGTTACAGGACAGTGCTAAATTGTTATTAATTACCTTGTTGCCATGCTTCCCCACACTCTGTCTCTGGACTATCTGATACCCTGATGTGGAAAGGTCAGTAACTGGCACCCTTGCCCCATCCCCAAGGTGCTTCCTCCTGCAGTAGCACACTGACTCCACGACCTCCTGTGCTCTAACTGGGAGATGTCAGGACAGGGAACTTTGGCTACTTCCCCCTAGTCCATCTTACTTCCTTGCAGTCCACTCTGCTACTGGAGATTTGAGTTTGGGAGCTTCCAATGCCAGCAGTTCCCTCCTGCCCCTGCACTAACTCATCAGGAAACAAAGGCACCCACATGGTTGCTGCCTTCCTGGGTTATTTTTGCACATGTTCTTTGGTGCCATGACTTGGAACAGAACCTCTTCCTCTGCTGAAGCAGAATGGCAAATGGCAGCTGCTGAAGGCTGGGACTTCTGCCTGCTCTATTGTATTTTCCAATTGCTGACCACTCAGCCCTCCAGCCGTGGTGCCAGATGTGCATTTAGGGATTTGATAGGTAAACACCCAGTAAGCTGTCAGGGAATGCACTGATTTATTCCTTACTGCGAGCGGTTAAAGCGCTGCACTGGGGCCAACAGCTGCACTGAGACCTTGCTCAGCAGTCCCTGAACCAGCTGAACTGCCCAGGGATGCACTGCCAGCATGTGGCAGTTCTCCTGTGCCAAGGGGAGAGGGACCCCAGCCTTCTGCTCAGCTGAGCATCCTCTGATCCCCATCCCAGCTTCCCTAGGAACCCCATAGGGACTGGCCCATGCCTTTGGCTTAGGTGCCTTGTTGTAGACTCCTACTGTGCTGGCAGGGCTGCAGCTGGCACTCTGCTGTCACCTACAACAGCAAACCTCTCCAAGTGGGTGCACGTGCACACCAGGCTCCAGTACAGCAGCTGGCACAAAGCTCTGCGAGCGATTGTTGGCTCGCAGCTGAGAGTTACCCTCCTGTTCTTTCCTGTGTGCTCACTGATTTAATTTCCACTGACAGACTGGGAATTGCACTCAGCCTGCTTGCCTGTAATGCAGTTACACCCACCAGATGCTCAGCCAGGGTTGGAGAGGGGATGTGGTCTGGCATTGCTCTGAGAAGGGTGCTGGTGCTGTAGGTACTGAATTTCTACAACCACTTAATTAAACTTCTGTTGGCTTTGAAGGGCAACTCAGGTGCTCAACATCTTCCTTAGAAATGGGGAAAATAATTTCTTACGTAACGGTACATGTGTCAGTGCATCCATAAGGCATGAAACTAGAGTGGGGGTATAAGCAGGTGTATAAAAATGGTAATGTGTTATCTGCCAAGCACATGGGTACTGGATTAGAGCAAGATCCCCTCCTGCTGCCTGCCCTGAGGGGCACTGCACAGCACGGGCTCGGAGACGGTCTGGTAGAACAGCTGGAGATGAGGTCAAGTGAAATGTGGTTAAAGAGGCACTACTGCTACACCCCTTCCTTCAGATGCTTACGTGAATTACACAGACATTACACTTGGAAAGATTTTATTTTTTCAGGCTGCGCTGTAGCCCTATAATGATGATTAAACTTTGGCTAAATGTGGTTTGTCTATTGAGACATGACTGGTTAATTGTTACCAGTGAGCCTCAGGAGATGGCAGAACAAGGTTAGAAATGCCACTAATCTACACCAGGCATTCAGTGTATTCCCTGGGGCACTGCTGCTTGCTCTGAGCTGTGTGTACTTAATCTCTCTCTTTGAATAAAGAAATTCACTCTATTCCTCTCCTTATAAAGCAAACATGACACTTGCCAAGCCTAACGAGCAAATGGATACACTGCAAATCCAAGTGTTTGTGGTGGCAAACGGTAACAGAAATAGATGCTGGTTGTTGCAGTGGGACTGGGACCTCTGTGATGTTTGTTCTCAGCCCTGCCTTTCTGTCTCTGCTCTTCTCATCCTCTGAAGGAAAGTGCTGGAGCATGCAGGGATATTGTGCACATAACACATTTACTTCCTGAACCCCCAGTGGCAATATATTCCTACAGCGCCATTCTCTACAGGGAACTCTGAGAGTTTAAGGGGGGAAATAGTGCTGGGTTGAGGTAGTTACACAAGGCAAAGGGCCCAGGAAGAGAGAGGGTTTTCCTGCAGAGATCCCTGCTCTCCTCTGCAGCCCCATGAGCCCCCCATGAGCTCTAGCTGCTTTGAACCCCTGTGAAACCAGTGATTATGGCTCTCTGCCCTGTCTCTAAGTTTACTACAGGCACAAAAAGTAATTTCCTAATATCTGTGCACATAACCACCCCCTCCTTCCGCTGCATTAATGTTCTGAGGTAGTCTTAACTGACTTCTACAGAAATATGCCCCACAATCCATATGCTGCCACTCCCAGGGCACACTCTGCCTGGCTCTGGAGGATTGATTGCAGCACCAGCTGCCCCAGCAGGGCTCTCTGCATCAGTGCCGTGCCACAAAGTATTCACTGAGCTGAGAGAGAACTCACCTTTTTGGGACACTGCAGATCTCTAGCAAGGCTCAGCAGCAGGTCATGGGAGATGGGATCCACCAAGTTGAGGAAAGTTGCATTTTTGTAGAGCACTTCATTGAGAAATGTTCCTTCCAGCCCTAGGTCCTACAACAAAAGCAGACAGTCAGGCACACAGGCTTCCTCAGAGCTACATCCATGGGGTGTTCTGAAACCAGAAAGTAAATCTGATGCAGTGCCAACATGCCCAATACAGGAAATCATCCAGCAGAGGTGAAGCAGCCGTGTCTGACCCAGCATTACTGTGCTGGGGGGTGCAGGCAGCCAGAGAGCTGAATGAGATGCAGTGTTAATTTGAGCTAGTCAGCCTAGGGCTGACCACCTGATTTCCACCTACCACAGGAAGGTGAGAATTCTATCATTTCCAGGCTGGCTGGAGCCTGGAGAGAATTAACTTCAGAGAAACACAGTTTTGTCAGCCTCTATGTGTGAATCTGCTGAAGAAGCCAAGCAGGAAGGCTGGCTCTAAAGCTGCTTCTCCAATCTTGGCTTTTCTGGAAGAATTAGACCTTTCTCAGGTATTTAGATGCTGCCATACACCCTGGTGCTGGCTGGCTGAGCAGAAGTCCTGCCCATCTGTATGAGTTTAGCTGTGCTGTGAATGTCTCAGTACGAACTAAGCACTGGCAGTATGGGGTGTAATGGTAAATTTAGAGGTGGCTTTACACCACAGCCAGAGGAGCTCCTCTTCCATCTTCCACGGTGTTAGTTAGGGGAACATCTGTGGTCCATGCAACTGTGTGGACCAGGGGATGGGGCACCTTTGGAGGAAACCTCAGTATCTCTGGGAACAAAAAAGCCTCCTCGGGGCCAGATGGATAACACTGCAAAGAACTAAGCTGTTTCTTGCTAAGAGAAAAGCAAAGAGCTAATATATTGACACATTTATTAAAATCAGAAGGTACTACAGAGCTGTGAAAAACAAACACAATTTTTAAAAAATGTGAGAAAGATCACATATTCACATTAAAGTGCCACATGGGCAAAAAAATACCCTAGGAGTAGAAAAGTAGAACAGAAAAAATCCCTAGAAGGGATAGTGCTGGGTTTGATTCAGTTGATAAGGAGGGCTCAGCTAAGGGAGGAAACAAGTCTTCTCCCCATTCTGTATGCAGCTGACAGGAGAAATGAATAAGTAAATGGGTGCCCCATATGTTCACACTGCTCTACTGAGTGTGTGTTTCAGGCACCACCCAGTGACTGAGAGCTAAAAAAAAAAAAAAAATGCAGTGAGAGGGGGAAAAAAGCTGGATGTATGCACATACATCACCAACAGGGACAGAGCCATAGCTGGCAGAGGTTTGGGATCTTAACTCCAAGCACCAGTCAAAGCCAGTGCTGCATCCTGCTCTGGATATGCTGGATTGAGCAGAAAGCACAATCCCAAAGAGACCCTGCCTAGAGACACAGAAAGGGAGAATAAATTAAGTATTTTACAGCCCCATCACTCTGTGTACACAAATGACACCCATAAGCAGGCAAGGAACCCAAGCAGTGGATCAGCCCTGAAGGACAGACAGCCACAGCTGGATATGGGCCAGGAGCCTACCAAGGCATCATGCCAGTGTCTCCCTTAACCATAAGGCTTCAGGGAAATGGAGCCTCCTACACCAAGTATAATGTGCACAGATGAAGAAAGCTGCCGTGAGGATGGCATGGCTGGGCATGCAGCAGAGGATGTCAGAGCAGTAATTAAACTCCCCCAGTTGGAATTATAGCATTAAGATGAATCTGCATTCCCTTTATAAATCCTGCCTGTGAGGGTTTTGTAGGTAATATAGCTGTAAATATTCACTTCACATTGATATTCCATAAATTCTTAGCCCAGAGGCATTGTCCGGCTCATCTTACTTGTTTTCCCATCTCCCTCCCTCTCTCTCTCATTTCCTGGAAAATTTTGAACCACCTAAAAGGTGGCTGCAGACAGCAGAATATTACAACGCTTGCCAGTTCAGTTGGTTTAGTGCTGTTGTCTTAAAAATAACACTTTGCCATTGTCTCAGCACAGGGAAAACAGATTATACCAGACTTTTTGCTGGTGTAAGTCTAATGTCTCCCTGGCCTTCAGCTGAGTGATGCCCACCGAGATCAGCAGGAAAGCTGATCTGGCTTCTGCTGGTGGGCATTTCTGGGGTAGATGATGTGCAATGGAGCTGTCCAAACGTTCATGTACAAAGCACATGTGCACCTGTGGTTTGCAGCTGTTCTCCATGCAGTCTTCTAAAATGCTGGGATCTCACATCTCTGTCAGTGGATCTGCTTCTGCCTGGCTTGCTTGCTTTACATTATCACACCCTATGAACATCCTAGGAATAGTCTGCAGCCTTTTGAAGTCTGCAGATGACAGGTGAAAAACCACTGGCAGATACATCAGCAGGGTACACCTGCAGGGCTGGGCAAGGGAGGTGTGTGCCGGGAGCAGCAGGAGGCACACATGGGATCCCACGTCCTCCGGTCTGGCTGAGCTGTCTGCTCACCTGAGGAGGCTGCACTTCCAGTCCCACCATTCCTCTGCCTTCCCTGGGGTGTTTTCACCCTGGTCCAAGGCACACTGATGAGCTGTGGTGTTAAATATCCTCCCTGTCCACTGGAGTGAACGAGGTATCTCTCTTTTTACAGGTGACAAACAGACCCTCACCTGGGACACATTAATCCGTGACTGCCGAGAGCGTGACACTGCCAAGGTAAGGAGGGACACGCTGGGGACCAAGCTAAGGAGTGAACGTAGTTGTGGGGTGAGGAAAATTTGTAAGTTAGAAAAAAGGCTGATCTGAAGCTGACATTGGACATGTGAGGAGGACTGGTGGTGATCACATGACGCCAGACTGGGTGACAGCTGGGGGTATGGTACATGTTAGTGGTGTGAACCCTCTGTCTCTGGAACCTCTGAGCACTCAATGAACCAGAGGCTTTGGGGTGCTGCTGGATGGGTTCCCATCTTGCTTGGCAGAAGATGTTGTGATTACAGGATGCATGTCCCACTGTTCTGTTGTGAGCAGCTGGGCAGACAGTCACTGTTTCAACACGGCCAGGCAGAGATGGGGACCGGGAATAACATGGGGAACTGGAAAGGCAGCAGGCAAAACGTGAATGTTCAGGGCATGGTAATTCTCAAGCGCAGATATGGGGAAGCCAAGTGTTTAACTGACCCTGAAAGGAGCTTAGAAATGACCCTCCATTCCATATGGCCCTGTGACTTAGCACTCAAACCCTGTCTGTTCACAGATGGACCTTCTGGAGGCCTCCAGGGTCTGCACAGGGTTTCAGTCCTTCGGTCTCAAGGAGAGGTGCTGAGCACTACAGAAAATGACATTCTGTAGTTCTGACCTCTGGCACACCCTAGTAAAGTCTGTTAATGTTACATTGCCACATCCATTAAGTGAGTGGTTGCCTCTCATTCTTCATAAGCTTCTTGCAATAGCACCTCTCCAAAACTGCCTTCAAAATCTTATTCAACCCTTGTCTGCCACACCACTACATGCACACACAGAGGTTCTCTGCTGTGAGTTTATCTGTCTACATGTGTGGCAAGAAGAGAGTGGTGCTGGTAACAATCTTCAAGTGAATGCTAAAGTAGTGGACAGGAAAAGCAGAGATGTAATTTTTGGTCCTGTGAATTCTTACCAGTGAGTGTGCAACTTCTTGGTAGCCCAGGGCAGGGAGCACCACTGTCAGATGTGCTGTAAAACCCTGGACATGCAGAGCAGACAGGGCTGTTCATGCAGCTCCCTGCAGCTGTTGGTGTGGGTGAACACGCATCCAGTGAGCCAGTCCCTGCTCCACTGCACTCACACCCAAAGGCCACTTGCTACTAAGGCAAGAAATAATGTGTGTTCCCAAGATGAAGTCGATCGTTATCTAATGAAGCAACACGATAAGCTACAAACTGATGGTGTTTTATGTCCACATCAGAGGTGGGCTTTGTCCCCTGTGCTACCAGTTACAGTTGCCTGCAGTTTGGGGCAGCTGAGTTTGGCTGGAAAGTGATGGTGGCAGTGAGTGATGGAGGAGATGGCTCTGTTCCAGCAGCAGGGCTCTGTCCTCAGCATCAGTTTGGCACCACACTGTCTGCACACTGGCTTTTCTATTCCTGAATGGCGACAGACAGAAACATGCTCCCACTGATACACTGACCCCTTTACCTCTCCTCTCAGCCTTGATTGTCCCAGAGGTCCCCTCCAAAACCATTCTGGGGGCTCCCAGACATATCTCAGCCAGTCTGGCTGAGTGGCCATAATGGGATGTGGTGGCAGTGGGGCGGCAGTGGCTTTTTTCTGGGAGGGCATCAATCCGGAGCACACCCGCGGGCAGGCATGGAGGGGTGTCGATGAGCACAGCCCGAGCTCGGACCCCACTTCTCCTGCGTGCAGCACAGTCCCCCTCGCAGCTCCCTCCCAGCCCCTCTCTCTGCCCCCGGCAGTCGGGCCAGGCGCTCCTCGTCCAGGCTGGGGGTCGGGGAGGTGGCTGCTGTCGCCGGGCACGGTGGGCACCGAGCGGGGGAAGGAGCGGAGCACGGAGCGGAGAAAGGCAGCACAAAGAGCCCCGCCAAGGAGGGCTGCAAAGCCCAGCGCCGGGGAGGGGGCTCCTGCACCGCGGCTCCGTGCGCCAGAGCGCCGGGCGGGGGCTGCAGCCCCCGGCCCCGCACGGCCCTTTGTCCCTGCCCCGCCCTGCCCCGCCGCCCCGGGCCCGCATCCCGCGGCAGGTACCTTCCTAAGCAGCCGGAGGATGTGCACAGCGTGCTCCCGCTTGTGCTCCCGGATGGTGGCCTGGATCTCCCGCAGCCACCC
>VZSE01010687.1:0-70390 GCA_013398275.1 Promerops cafer | reverse complement strand
GATGCATGGGAATGGTTCAGAGCCGTGCCAGGGGAGATTCAGACTGTATACTGGGAAGCATTTCCTTACCACAAGAGTTGTGGGTGGTCACATAGAAGAACAGGCATCCTGGAGAGGTGGTTGATGCCCCAAGTCTGTCAGTGTTCAAGAGGCATTTGGACAGTTAGTCAGCCCTGAAGTGGTCTGGCAGTTGGATTAGATGATGATTGTACGTCCCTTCCAATTAAAACAGTTTGTTCCTTTCTAAATTCCTCAAGAGTATTGTCTGTTTGAAAAAATCAAAGGTAGGTGATTGTATTACATTGCAGTATAATTTATTTTAGAATAAAATATTTGAAGTGGTGGGAAACCTATGTATGTTTCTCTTTCTGCTAGATTACAGCGACCACATGTCTACCTTCCAGTTCACCTCTATGGCCAACTGGTGCACCATAAAACAGGCTGCCATTTATTGGAGTCTCAGGTGAGGATAATAATTGTTTATAACTTGAAATATTTTAAAGATCACTGTGAACCTTTTGAAAAAAAATTTTAAAAGAGATGGCATTTACATAGGCATTGCAGAAGAAGTTGATTAACTTCTTAAGTTGTGAAGACAGTCTTTGCCATCTAATCTCATGTAAAATTCCTTCCTGACACTGAAATATCACCAAAATACCTTGCAACATTTTTCTTAAAATTACTAGCAAAATCTTAGCATGGAAAGCCAATTCATAAAAAAATTGTTAGTCTCTGTGGACTGTATATTGACAGTTATACCTAGTGGTAAAACTATGCCTATCCTCTTAAGCATACAAAAATGGGGAGATGAGGGAATAAAATCTTTCTAATTTTTTGAAAATCTAAGAAAACAAACCCTAAGCCATAATTGCTTAAATTCACTTTTAATGTGGGTTGGTAAAATGATTTAATGAATTGACGGTGCTCTTTGAAAAGTTTGCAAGAAAATGTATGTATTGCAGTGTGTTAGTTTCTAATCTATCATCTTTATAATATCTGAAATAACTTCATGCAATCCATGATTTCATTAAAATTTTGTGCACTTGCACTGCTGTTAATTTATGGTTATTATTCCAGAATTACCACTGTTCTTCCTAGAGTGCATGATTTAAATTATTGCTTTAACTTTTACTAAAAATGGAAGAGAATCTGTTTGACTGAAGTCTCCTATTCATTTTTGACTTAGTTTTTTCTTCTTCTGTTTTCCTCCTTCAGAGTATTGTTACAGATCTAAGTTACACTGTTCGTTCCCCAATGCTGGATAAGTGGGAAGGAATTAAGCAGCTGAAGGCAGCCCTTTGGGCCTTGGTTAGTAAGATATTTACAAAGTTTTGCAGTTGTTTAGTTCTGTTATAACTGTTGATTCTTAAATAACTAAGCCAAATTCTATAAAAATAAGAAACACAAGGTTTTTTCCAAAAATGTGTGGTTTTTTTCAAGTTGGCATTTTGTTCCATAACTATACTTTCAATTGAAAATGGCTCACTTTTACAATTGAAAATGGCTCACTGCAACTGTTTCGTTCTGAGGTTTTTAATAATCACTTTGTCTTTTTTTTCTATTTAACAAATAAAATAACACATTGCCATATGAGTATTAGTATGGAACTGGTAGTTACAAGTTAAAAGTCGCCATGGTCTGAGTTTAATGTATTTACTGTGGTAGTCCCTAATGTTTCTGCAAGGACGTTGGCTGCCAGTGTTGATCCATGTGGTCATGACACCCTGGTACTTGGGACAGGCAAAAACCTAGTGTTGGTGTGTATCCAAGCTACACTCCTAAATGTTCTTCTTGTCTTCCCCAAAGTTAATTTTGGAACATTTGTCCAAGGTGACTATTACTGGAAGATACTTTAGGTATGTAACAAGATGCCTGTGTAAGAGGAATGTAAAATGAATAACCAAGTTAATGCTGCAGGCTATAGTAGAACTTCTAAAGTGAGGAATACATAGTAGTTCTAACTTTGAGCAGCTTTAGGTATTACACAGAGTGTGCTGACTGCTTTTTTGTATTAGCACAGCTAGGAAATACGAGAAAGGGTACTCAGATCTTTTGACTGCTTTGAGAAGATGTGGCTTTAAACTCTACTACCAAGAAACAAAATTGTCAAAGCTTTACATTGATAGTGCTGCAGATGACTTTAAGATCAAAACTTAATTGACAAATTTCATTCCAGGGCAATATTGGATCGTCAAACTGGGGTCTTAACTTGCTTCAAGAGGAGAATGTAATTCCTGATATAATGGCACTTGCTCAACATTGTGAGGTTCTGTCTGTTAGAGGGTATGTGTATCTGATTTATACATAAAATTTTTAGATGGCACTTGTGATCAGTTTTCGAGCAGCTTTACCTGATTTACATGAATACAGATTTGTACTTTATTGGAAACTAGCTATTAAAGTCACTGATGATTGAGTAATTTTGGTTCTATGCAACTGCAGAATTGTGGAGGAAATCTGAAAGGACATGCAGTAAACAAATGAAATCTATGAAAAAATGTAGATACTACTTTTCTCCTGTTCTATAAAACAAAATACTTGCTGCTTATATATCTGTGAGAATTTATTATAGCATCTTCTTTATTTTTTAAATATATTTTTAAATATTTAAAAGCATAAATGGATGGTATTTTATCTAGTATTGCTACTACATAAATGTTAGGCTTTTTTTGAAAGGTACTTTTCTACTTTATGTAATCAGGCTCTTGTGATAATTTTTATTTTTTA
The DNA here is from genome assembly GCA_013398275.1 of Promerops cafer. Lineage (NCBI taxonomy): Eukaryota > Metazoa > Chordata > Aves > Passeriformes > Nectariniidae > Promerops > Promerops cafer. Next base: position 67,663 of record VZSE01010687.1, on the reverse strand, counting down.
ATAGTATCTTGTTCTCGTATATATTAATGAATTTCTTAAGCTTACACTGATTTAGAAATAAAAATCAACAATATACTATTTGTCAGTTTTGTGAAGTTTCTCCTGAATTGCTTTGAAACTGTTTCCTTGCAAATGTGAAGTAAGTTTAGTTAAATTATGTACTATTATTGTTGCTCTTTTTTCTATATATACATTAAATACAGAACCTGTGTCTACGTGCTTGGTCTAATAGCCAAAACTAAACAAGGATGTGACATTTTGAAGCATCATAACTGGGATGCAGTGAGACACAGTCGTAGACAGCCTTGGCCAGTGGTCCCTGATGACATGGAGCAGCTCTGCAATGAACTTTCTTCTATACCCAGCACTCTTAGCTTGAACTCTGAGTCTACCAGTTCTAGGCACAACAGTGAAAGTGAATCTGCTCCGTCAAGTAAGTAACCAGAACACCAAAACAAGAAAACAGGAGAAAAATGAACAAGCAAACAAAAAATATTTGCAAAGAGCTCAACCCACCACAAGCAGCATTTTGGTGATCTTACCATCTTTTTGGCAGGATGAGGTTCAGACCAGTGGTGTAAAGGTGGTCTTGCAATAAAACAGTGCAAGCAATAAGACAGTTATGTCCATTCAGAGAGATGCAGACACGTCAGAGGGAGTAAAATAATGTCTTTGCTTCACATTTGGTGTAGAAGAAAAAGTTTCACATGAGGGCAAGTTTACTAATTTTTATGTTGAGTCATGGCAGTTTGCTGTAACATGCTGCAGAAACCACCATGCTTAGGTATAAAGATACACTTGGTTGTCCTCAAAGGAATATTCTAGAAAATAAGTATTTATTCTCTGGGTATACACACAGCCCCAGAATTTTGCTGTATTTAAACATATTGTGTATTTCAAGCACCTAATACATTTTATTTTTTCCTATGGATACTTGGAATTTAAATTAAGAAATATACCGTATTTAGGTATCATTGAAGGAGTTTTTAGGTTGTAATCCTAGTAGCTGGATGTTTGCACTGAAATAAGATAGTGTGGCTTTTGTTTTGAAGCTGTGAGATCTTCAGCTCAGTTACTCCTCAGGATAGCTAATTTGCACCAAGTTCTGCAGAAAAAAAAGAGGAATTAAAGTTACAGTAAATTGCATAGACTCCCCCTTGGGCTTCTATAAAATGGCTTCCTATTTTGCAACATAGTTTGTTGACTTTGAAGAAATGCCTCTTTGTGTGACAAAGTTTTGTATAATTTCAGGTATGTTCATCATGGAGGATGACCGTTTTGGTAGTACTTCCACCAGTACTTTCTTCCTAGATATTACTGAAGACGCAGAACAGTTATTTTATGACAGACCTGGACCTTCAAAGGACAAAGACCGTAGTCCCTTTCCTTTTTTTTCTTCTAGCAGACTTGTGAAAAATCGCATTCTAAACTCTCTTACTTTACCGAATAAAAAACACAGAAGTAGCAGTGATCCAAAAGGAGGAAAGCTGACATCATCTGACAGCAAATCAGGCCTGAGGCGAAATCGTACAGTAACAGAACCTAGTGGTAGCATAGACTTTCCTGCTGGGGAAGAATTGAACCCTGTTTTCAGAGTTCCAAAAATCCAGACTTTACGATTAGAAACTTCTTTTGTTGGAAGTAAACATGTGGAAGATACTGATTGTACCCAGAGTATTGGAGAAAATGATCTGAAGCTGCCAAAAGGTCTTGGAAATGAAATTCATCGGGAAAACACAAGCAAAGAAAGGCTCATAGGAGATGGTACTACACAAACGCATTTCAAGAGTCGTAGCTTAAGTTTTAATACAGATACCACAACAAGTGGCATAAGTTCAATGAGCTCTAGCCCTTCAAGGGAGACTGTAGGTGTGGACACTACAAATGTAGATACTGACTGCGGAAGTTTGAGTACTGTTGTAAGCACAAAGACAGTTAAACCAAGTCACTGTTCAACACCACAGTCTAACCACCTGCCTCTCTCAAAATCCAACTCTGTATCCCTGGTTCCACCAGGGTCTTCTCATACCCTTCCCAGAAGAGCCCAGTCTCTTAAAGCTCCTTCTCTTGCTACCATAAAAAGTCTTGCTGACTATAACTTCAGCTACACAAGTTCTCGAGATGCGTTTGGCTATGCTACACTAAAACGCCTGCAGCAGCAGAGGATGCATCCCTCACTGTCTCACTCAGAAGCCCTGGCATCTCCAGCAAAGGATGTGCTGTTTACTGACACTATCACCATGAAGTCTGGCAGCCTGGATTCTCGACTAACCCCAAGCCGGTAAGAAATTATTACATGCTCATTTCTTACTTCAGTGCTGTAAGAACAATTTAAGTGTCTTCCTAATATTTTTTTTTATCTGCACCTAAAAAAGAACAGTTGTTGCAAGGTGATTCATAACTTCACTGAAAGCAGTACTGGTAAATGAATAACGGATAATTCTCCACTTCGTATGTGCTGTCAGAGAAGCCCAGCTTTCATAGCTGTCTTCAACCCTTTATAATGCTGTTGTTGACAAAGGAAAAAGTTTCCTTTTATCACATTTGCTTTCTGTTTTAACTTATATAATATAAAAATGCAGTTGCACTGCTAACATTGTTAAAATTGCTAACATTGTTAAAGTTGCTAACATTGTTAAAATTGCTAACATTGTTAAAGTTGCAAACACACCAAATTGACCATGAAGTCAGAGCTACATTTCAGAAGAGAATTTTCTTGATGTCACTTGGGGAGGTTTTAGGACAAGGCCTCCTGCCAGTATGCTATATTTGTGTTCACTGTGGCACTGAGGCCAGTGATGAGATACTGGTACCACTGATAGCAATGTCAGTTTGGCTTCTTAGCTACAGCAGATCAAAGATTTTACTCATAGCATTTATTTTTAGATGGCAGTGTCACCTCTTTATTTTTGAGCAATATTAGATGTTCTGAAGACTAATTAGATAGTTACATAAGATGTCTAGCTCTTGACATTGACACTGTTCCCAGCTGCAACAGTCACTGCTTAATAACCTTCCCTTAAAAGCTCTTGTACTAAATTTTTTCTTCACATCTTTTAGCTAGTGCATTGGATTTTCACATTACTGTTGAAATGGAAAAGGCACTTTTTGTCTCTGTTTTTACCTTACCTCTTGAATGAGAGAAGGGGATACACTATCAAGTATATGAGTCATCTGCTTACTGCAGAAAAAGCAAATGCTCAATCCTTGAGCTGCCTTCTTCATAACCCAGTTGAGTGTGTATGTCCTGATTAAAAGAAACATCCATTTGTTGGTATTTTCACATCATTCTAGAAAGATGCCATGAAAGATGCCTTTGTTCAAGTAAGTTCAAGCTAGACTGAGTATGTTGGTTAGATTAAGGATGATTTAGTAGTTACCCTGCACTACGCTGGAAACTGGAAGTGACTTTCCTTTCTATGTCGCTGGCTTCCTGTGCTAGTGCAGGAACAAGTGGGTGTCACTTCAGTGGTAGTGCAGATTCTGTAATGGCTGTAAGTTATGTTTTACCATTCCTTGCAGTCATGCCCTTGATGTGCAGAGCAGCCTTCCTGCAGTGGACTTTGATCCTGCACGCAGTGTCATACTGGCTATTCCTGGTGCTTAGCTGTTCATGTTCTCTTGTATCAGTGGACAGAGTCAAGGATTTCAGCTGACCTGCTTAACACTGAACTGAAATGTCTGGAGTGCTTCTATCTCTGAGAAAGTTAAACAGTTGCAGACATGCATACTCAAAAAGAGGTTCAGGTTGTGTTAGTTGCTAAAATAATTGATTGGAAAGACTGCGGTGAAACTAGTACATGTGTTTTTCATGCTGGTTATGCTGTGTCCCCACTGAAAAATAATGGTCCTTATAATTTCAGATTGTATTTACTAATAAATTCAGAGTACATTTACTGGTCCAGCTACAACTGTCCTTAACTGCTTTTAAAAAATAAACTGGAAAGAAAAGTTCTGTCCTTTTTAACTGCCGAATCAATTTTTCTGTCAGTCTTCTGAAAAGTTTTATTTATGGTTTATTGACAGATTCATGTGTTAGTAGCAACTAACAGTCATAGATTTACTTTTGCAATGTTTTTAGCTGTTCTTTTTATTCAGAAGGTTTAAAAGCCTTTTTCTTTGCATAAGTTTTGTGAGGAAAAATTTCCCACCTTTGTCTTTAAAGACCAACCAGAAATACGTGCCTATTTTGCATCCTTATGGTGGCTCTCACTCTATCACCTGCAGACATTCTTCCATGAAAACTTGGTGGTGTTTATCACTACTAATGCTGTATTTCTTAGCTTTTCTAGGAAAAGTAGGGACAAACATTTGGGATTAATACTTCTGTCTTTAATTTATGTTGAGAATAATTGTAGAATGTTTTATTATTAAGTATTTAATGCAGTTGGTAACTTTTTGAGTTTTATGATTACACAGTTATTTAGGTTGGAAAAAACCCTTGAGTCCAGCTATTAACACAACATGCCCAAGTGCTCCACTAAACCATGTCCTTAAGTGCCACATCTACACATCTTTCAAATGTCTTCAGGGATGGTGACTCAGCTGCTTCCCTGGGCAGACTGTTCCAATGCTTGACAGCTTTTTCAGTGAAGAAGTTTTTCTTAGTATCCAATCTAAACCTCCTCTGGCACAACTTGAGGTCTTTTCCCTCTTTTTTTTTTGAAGTATGGCTTGACTTCTGTTGTGAGTCCACTGCTGCTGTCACTAGCATTGGTCAGAATTGCCAACAAGAAAGCTATCGATACCCTCTCAGTTGTATTTTGTGCATTTCCATTGCATAATAGTTTCTTGAACTTTCTGTGGTAAAACTTAGATAATTTAATTTTATCTCAATATAAATCCCATCTGTAAGGATAAGAGGACACGTTATTGCCCATCTAAAATAAAAAAAAAATTGATAGAAAACTTCTTCCAGGGCAAAAAGTCAAAAAAATCAGATGTTCACTTTACATTCCAGTGTGTCATAATTGGCAATAAAAATTCACTGTTCCTGAGGTGTGTGTTTTTATTAGGGAGCTTTAATCCAATGCATATAGGCCATCCACATAGACTGGTTATCAGAAAACAGTTTTAGGTTTTTATGTTTGATGAGAAGTAAAATGACAGATGGCCAAATGTGAAATTTCCATCATCAGGGCTCTGGTCAGCACTGAGGACTTGTTCTTCAGCCTCCTTTCTCCTGTCTCATTTTCCCCATCCCATTTCTTTCTTTATTCTTCAAGCTATTTGTCACAGTCAGCTCCACTCACCGTGCAGGTTTAAGTTTGTTCTTTGTGCATTCATGTTGAGCAAATGCTTCCTCCATGCTTGGGTGACCCTAGTGGGTGGCTCCTCTGGAGTATGGGAGAAAAAATGTTCCTTGTGTGTATCCCTGGTAGGCTCAAGGTGTGCCTTTGCAGGGATGTGCCTGCTCAGCTCAGAGTTTGTGAATATCCAGGAAATACATGTTCAGTGCATAGGTACACTTCAAAATTAGGTAGGTAGGAGTTTAGAAGCCCAAATCGTTACTGGCTGTGTCTGGGCTGTAAATATTCAAAGCTGGAATGCTGAAGAAAATGCTTGGGTTTGCACAATGGGCAGGAGTTCCTGTACCAAGAATGATAAAGAAGAAATTTTTACTCCAGGAACTGCCAAACCATACAAGACAATATGAGGCAGAAAAAGCAATGAGCCTATAGCTATAATTAGTCCTAACAAGCTCTGAGATCTGCAGTGGGAAGATGAAGATGGTCTTTGTGTCAGCAGTCCTTTTTTATTTTTAATGTGCCAGAATGAGAGAGTAACTGCAATTGTGATTTATTTGCTTCAATGTTACAGGTTCATGAAAGCTTTAAGTTATGCTTCGTTGGATAAAGAAGATTTATTAAGTCCTATTAACCAAAACACACTTCAGCGTTCCTCCTCTGTTCGTTCCATGGTTTCTAACGCTACCTATGGTAGCTCTGATGATTACATTGGCCTTGCTCTCCCAGTGGATATCAACGAAATATTTCAGGTATGTATTTGGTTCATTTGCCTTTTCATACTGAAAGGCAGTCAACTGTTGCCTTTTCATCAGAATAGATTAAATCTAGAGAAATGAGGAAAATGGATATGGTACTTTAAAGAAACGCATTTTGGAGAGCTTGAGTTTCTTTTCTAACTTTCTTCTAACCTGTTTACACAAGATCGCTAGGGTGGTTTGTGTTAAAGGCAAATAATGGCAAAGTCTATGTTAGAGGAGTGTTAAACAGTGGTGACAAATTTGCTGACATAAGATTTTTAGTTGACATCTGGCTTCTATACTAAAATTAGCATAGTCTGTGCACATCCGTTAATTCTGCTTTAGCCAACCAATAATTGACATGTTTATCTGTCACCTGTAAATCATGTGCATAAACACACAGTTAAATCCCTGCTACCATGATCTGTATTAAATAATAGATTTTTTATATATCACTATACTATAAAATGACATTGTCCTAACTTTGAAGACATACATATTTAATTTAGAACAGATTATTTTCTGTGTCTCAGAAAATCCCTGTCTTTCTACTTGGTAGAAATGCATTCTCATTTAACAAACTGATGCATCATAGGGTTTAATATTCTGTCACTTAATTATCAAAACCAGGACATGGTCTATGTCAAAGGTAAAAGTGGGCTTTCTCATCTTTATTTTACTTAGTCTTTGCCTTTCAAATGTAAATAAATTTCTTACTAATCTCAAGAAATTGCTAAACATAGAGCAAAATCATGATGTTAAATCGTTTATCTGCTATTTTTCCTTAGAGAAATGACTACTTCTTCTTTCTCCTTCACAGTCTTTGTGGCATATTTGTTGTTTGATTTTGTCTCTCTCAGATCTTTTTGAGGTTGAGACATGCCTCAGCTCTACATCCTACAGGCAGCATTTTAGATGGCCTGGTTGCTTTTGTACTGTATTCCCAAGATCTCCAGTGGTGTAGCATGATCATGGACAGATTGTGAATGGCCACTGTGGGTCACTGGTTTCCTTACAGCCTGTCACCACCATTTTAACATTTGCTAACTCTTCATGAGCCTTTGTTAATAAATGTTCATTCACAAATGTATATTTTTCTCATTCGGCTTTTCTTTAGTACTCAGGAGTTCATTCTTAATTTCTTCCTCTAGTGATATATTTTTCCTGAAGTAAAAGATAGGCAACATTTAATTTCCTCAGAAAATGTTTTTTTTTTTCCTTGTGTTTGATTATCACCTCTGTTAATTTTAATTTTCACTTGGGTATTCCAGGTAAAGGAAACTCCGTATTTCCAGAAGAAAACTACACCTCCATTTGATGAGCATGGATCTAGGGTCTTTACATCTGATGCAGGAGGTACTGGTTTTTTTCCTCTCCTGTAGCTTTCTGTTGTTTATTGGTATATTGGGTGGGTTGTGAATTATTTAATTTTTCTTTACAGAAGACATCATTTTATCTATTAAGCTTTGAGGACTGTGTTCTGGAATCAGGATACTAGGCCATTAATTCCCTGTTTTATTTAGTTTGAGCTAATATGTTGCTTCAAAGTTCAGTCTTCCTCTACAAAATGAAGGAGGAAAGCCTGCATATCTCTGATAACGTGAGCTAATGCTGCTCAGAGTCTGGTAGTGATGCTCTATTACACGAAGTAACAAAATTTAAGCTTAGAAAAATACGAGTCCCACATATTGAACTATTTTCCTCTGATTACAAGATCATTTATAGGAACTTATTACAGTGTTAGGTTTGTATTTCAGAAAATAAATTGTCTTTCTGTGATGCATCCATGACAATTGATCAGTGAAGGTGATGGGACAAGAGAATTGCAAGTGCTCTAATGCCTGGCTTGCTCTGGAATGTACCTCCTATTTACTCCGGAGAAGTCAGAAATCTGTAGGGTCTTAGTATGTGTTTTTTCAACTGATAAAAAGGCTTGACGCTGTTTTTTTAATAGTTTATTAAGATAGCTGTTGTCCTACATTTTTGGTTTTTTTTTTCCCCTTTTGTATTATACAATATTATATATTGGATTATATAATATTATACACAAAGTTGATTTTGCTGGAAGTGTGTTTCTGTAGTTTGCTAAGTTTCAGTGTAAAGTAACTCTTGTTCAAAATTGTATTTGTTTGTTTTTTCCACCCAGGGAAGAGCATGTCACTAAAGTGTCTTCTGCTTGTTTCTGCATTGCTGAGTCTAGTTTCTTCCTGTCACGGTCACTAAGTTACAGTTTTTTAAATTGTGTTTATTTTTGCGTTGGTGCATGTGTAATTTCAACATCTGGTATACCGTTGTATTAATCTCATTTGACACTATGAAAATTGGTAATGTATTGGTGTTATGTGGGTATTAGTAATGTTGATACCATGTCAGGGTTTACCACTTACCTTCTTACAGTGTGTGTACTTAGAGGTTGAATTCTGTCCTTTGCAATGTTTTGTTATGTAAAATAAGTTGGGACTAAAACTTTGTCTCTTTCTCAAATGCTAACAATCTTGGGAGCTTAACCACTCAAAAAAAAACCTCTATAGGTCTTCACATGCACTTCATCACCAGCCTTAAAAGGCTTGAAAGTGGAAATTAATTGTAAGAGTTAGTGTTGGTTCCTTGGTTTTTGGGGAGTTTTTCAATTACTGAATCTTATTTACAGGTCTTCCATCAGGTGCGAGTGATGTTGTCAAAAGCCCTTTTCAGATGCTCCGCCAGCAGATCAGTCTCACAGAAATAATGAATACCAGCCGTTCAGATGCCTGTCAGTTCTTAGAAGGTACAGAGGACACAGGGCTCCAGGAGCACACAGATGAGAACTGTCTTTACTGTGTCTGCGTTCAGATTCTGGGTTATCAGCCTAACACCAAAGTGAGCTCTTCCTATAATCGTACAGGTTAGTGTTCCTTGTGGAGAAGTGTGATAAAACTGAGTGAACATACTGGCTTTTGTTCATCTTTAAATAATCTGGAAGGGTTTTTGTTTAACTGACTGTTGATCTTAAAATGATTTCTCTAATAAACTCATCGTGCAACCAGTGGAATTGCTGTGGTCACTTTCCACTCTTTAGTCTTAGTAGGAGTAGGTGTCTGCATGTTTCTTTAGTATTCCTAAGAGCATGTCGAAAAATTTGAAATTTTATTTAGTACTTACAATGCGTGTTCTGAAAACTAACATTTGCTGTTCAACTAATGAAGAGTCTGACATCAAGTCTGTGCCATAAAATACAACGAAGGAAGTCTGTGGAGTCTGTTGAAGCTGAGCTGTAATCATCTTCTCTCATGTTTTGAGATTCCGATGAGATTCAGAGTTATTTTTTCTAACCTTCTCTGCAGAGCTTGCAGTTACATGCCTTTTGTCAGTTCCTGTGATGGAAAGATAATCCAGTAGTGCGTGCTTAGTAGGAGGCCTCACTGTTCTACAACACTGTTAGACATTTATTAGTAGCAATGTTGGCAAAGGGGGTGATGCACAAATGTGAGGAATGGCTCAGAGAGCTGAGCTGGAGGTTGAGTTTAGTAGTGAGAAGGAGTGGAAAATAAAATTCCAGCTATAGTTACAGGTGCAGCAGAGCCTGGCTCTAGCCAGAGCCCTTCCTGCAAACAACCTGTGACAGTTGTGAACAAAAAGAAGTCTGCACATGCCAGAGCATCTCTATTGTGTTACATAAAACAGAGCGTGGATATATCAGTAACAGTACTGTGTGTGATGGCTTCTTAGGCTTCCATCAGTGTCTGGAAAAGACTCCACTCGCCTATTTTAAGTTTTTTTTTTAAAAATCAATTTTGTAAGAGTTTGAATATGATTTGACCAGAAACCACCATCTAGATCAGAGCTGATTTTGTGCATAATACCTAGTGCATCAGTATCTTGGATGTTTGCCATTGTTGAAAAATAATGAAAGCATGTGAATTGAGGAAAAGTGTGAATAACAAAGGTACAACATCTTGTTTGTGTCAGATTTTTCAGACGTTCCATATACTGACTGGTGTGGGCAGACCATTCACAATCACTTAGATGTGCATTCCTCCAAATTTTCTGGAATTTCAGGCTGTAGTGATGCAGTGTCCCATGGTTCAGCCAGCAGCACCAAGAGTACAGAGCTTGTATTAGGTAAGTTTGAAAGCCTTATGATTATTAGAGACTGTTATTAATAAAGTCTATTTTAGGCACTGTGAAAAAATTATATTTCACTTATGTACACTGCAACAAATTAATCCTCTTTTTATTAGACAAAAAACAAACAAATCTGAATAAAAACATCCATCTCCAGGTGGGAGAATATAATTCTGTACTCCTCTCCCTCTGCTATACAGCATTTTTGCAGATTATTCAATACCAGCCATTACAAGCAAATTTATTGTCCTTTTTTTTCTACTGATGTTAATTTAGAAAAAAGTCTAAGAATTACTGTAAAATACTTTTTTAACATACTTGTGTATTATATTTTGAATTATGATGGTTTCTTACGAAGTTGCTGGTTTTTGAATTCTCCACTATCTGATAGAAGCTCATCCAGTTTGCAACATGATTTAGTGGTAAGAATACCACTGTACCTTTATCTTGCAGGTTTTTCTTTTAAATGGTAGAAATATTTTTGAAGAGGTAAACTGTTTAAATTCCTGAAAAGAGTGGTGTTCTAATTTCAACAGAAATATTTTTGATAGCTCAGACTACCTATGTAAATATGTGTGTTCGTGTGTGTATGGAATGTATAAACAGACTTAATGGTATAAGATCAGCTCAGTCAAAGACAATTCTGTTTAAATTCACACTGTTTTATTTGTTTTCCAGGAGTAAAGTCAATCCCAGATGACACACCAGTGTGCAGGATACTTCTGCGGAAAGAGGTCTTACGTTTAGTTATCAATTTGAGCAGTTCAGTAGGAACTAAGGGCCATGAAACTGGACTTCTGACGTAAGTTCAATACATGACAGATGCTTTAGCAACACTTAGTCATAAGTATTCTCTTAAGGTCTCAGAGACAGTGAATAATCTCACTTCTCAAAAGTTGTCAGGCAGATACAACTGAATGTAATGTAGAAGCTAAACAAATAATCTTAACATCTTTGCACTGTGTTTAGTATTTTACCCTTAACCAAACTTTTTAAAATCAGTAATTCAACTGTAGTGGTTACATACATACTAGTGTAGCATGTATCTTAAAAAAAGAAATAATACTTTTTTTATTTTTGCTGAATAATAGATAAGTACAGTAACAAACGGAAAGTGACTTCTTGAGAAACCCAGCTCTACTTTAAGCAAGAGTACAGCTCCTAAAAAGAATTCATTGTAAAAAATATATTCAAATATAGAAATATAAATCCAGGGACTAAATGTTATAACCTGTAGTTTTCTGGGCTAGTGACACTGGAAACCGACAACTGCTAAAAGGAAATGCAGAAATGTGTGGTTTAGTTTCAAAAATGCTTACAGGTTTAAAAGATTAGTTTTATCTTGTGCCGTATTTTTATGACTGCTGTAGATGTGGATGCCAATTATTTGATACACTGTTCTAAGTCTGTTATTTTAAGCCTAGGCAATCACAGTAATTCTGTACAACTTACAAGTTGTATATCCTGTTTCATCTCCTTAGTTTAGATTTCTTCCAGTTTTGTACAAAGTAATGTGGTCTGTTGTGATTTTCTTACTTTGTCAGTTCTAGGATTTATAATGCCTATTACTGAAGAATTAATGATGACATCTTATTGAAAAGTTTGGGGTTTTTTTAATGCAACAGAAATCAAGACTTAAAAAATTTTGTTTATTCTCTTGTTCAGAATTAAGGAGAAGTATCCCCAAGCATTTGATGACATATGCCTTTACTCTGAGGTGTCCTACTTGCTAGCACATTGTACATTTCGACTTCCATCCCGAAGGTTCATTCAGGAGCTATTTCAAGATGTTCAGTTCTTGCAGGTAAGTGGAGGATGCACATGCACTTAATGCATCAAAATGGCTGGCTGGGTGCAGGTTCCATGTCCTGAGTAAAAGATGCTTTCAGATAGGTACATCCTAAAGGAAACCATTTTGTGATATCTCCTGAGTAAAATCTCTAGCAATATTAATACTGCATCCTTTCCTTCTAGATGCATGAGGAGGCAGAGGCTATTTTGGCAACCCCGACAAAGCAGCCTGTAATCGATGCATCAGCTGAGTCCTGACCTCTGCTCAGGCAGGGCTCTGCATATGGACTTTGAAATGCTCAGACAACCTCCCACTGACTGGATAAAAAGTTTGGAACATCATCTTCGAAACCTTCCAGGAGCTACTGGTACCTGAAGACTGAACTGAAAACATTTTCTTCCTCAACCAATTCCTGGCACAGTCATTTGAGCCCTTTGGGGATTTATTAGACATTACCTTAGTTTTAATAATAGTAATTATACCAGTATATGCAAGAGCCAAGCACTGAACACCTCCACAAGTTTTCATTTCATTTTCTACCATAAACTACGATGAAATAGGACAACTTGCAGAGACATTTTTAATTGACTTCCGATTCTGTTCCAGAGAAGCAGAACGATGCCTTGCTTTTTAAACCCTGGATACCAGGAATCAGAGAGATGGGGGTGCATTCCACTGCTAGCAATGGGGAGCCATGCTGTAGTTGTGGGCACCAGGGGATTAATGTTAGCCCTTCTCTGTTGATTTTTGTACTGTTTATAACACTACTTTGGGGATCTGTAACTTCAGACAGAAAGAAATGCCTCTGAATCTGAGGTTTCATTAAGTTATTTTAATATTGCTATAGTTCTAAGACATTTTATTAGCAGTCTCTTCAATTTCATTGCATTTACATACATGTATCTTATCTGAACCAGTTAAGGATTTTCACTACAATTTGATTTTCAAAATAAGTCATTTAAAACTTAAAATGCTGAAATCAGATTGTTTTCCCTGAATACTATGCATGTGTTTGCAGTTTCTACACTCATGCTCATATAGTACAAATGTGGGTCTTACTTAACTACAATCCTTTAAAAAGCATGATTTGTATCAGATAAGCAAATGTTGTATAAACTGAACTTGAAGACATTTAATCATTGCAGGTTTTGTGAGAAAACTTAAGTATGAGTGTTTTCCACGTTCCACGGAAACAGCTTTTTATAAAAACAAAGGTTTATTTGAATTTTCAATGGATTAGTGATCAAGCATCAGATAGTACTAATAATTGTAGTGAAAAGCCTTAAGTAACAAATTTTGGAGCAGCCGTACTTACAATTTTGTACTGGTATTTAAGACTTGTTGCAAAAGTTAAATGATACAGTGACTGGTAATGATTGAAGTAGTTGCCTCTATCATGTTACTAGTGCCGTTTCTAAACTAGTAAGTGCAAGCTAAAAAAAAAAAATAGGAATCCCTGTCACTTTTATCATGGATCTAAAGATTCAGAAGCCTTTATATAAAGGTAGTATAAATATATGCAAGTGTGTATATACAGTAGCATGGCCACCTTTGTTAGAATGCCTGTAACAGAAGGGATTACCCTTTGATTTTGATATAGGTGAATAATTCAGCTGGACTGTACTAAGTAGAACGTATTTTTATCCATTCACTCCTACCATTTTTTATAATTGTCAGATTAATACTTAAGTGAAATTTATCCTGATGCTCATATCTCTGTTCTTACTAGCTATGCTACTGGAGATTTCAGTAAGTAGTCCTGTGAACAGTAACACACAATTCCTAGTGAAACATAGAATTTATTTGTTCTTATTGGAAATTTCATCACGTCACATAAGCACTGCTTTGCAGCTATCACTTCACTGAATTCTTACGTGCACTGCATACCATCAACTTCTGGTAAAGCAGACTGTAAGTTGCTGCTCATAGTCAAATTTCATTTCTAAGATTAATCTTTTCATGAGTTCCCACTGAAAGGAGCAAAAAGAAACTGATTGAACTCTTCTATTGTCATTGACACAAATAATACATCTGTGTGGCAAGACATGTTTGAAATGTTTAGAAAACACACCACACCAGTAACTATTGGACTTCTGGTCATAAGAAATAAATGCTTCAGTAAAACCAAAATGTCAGTCACAGTAGACCAAATAGTGGTATAAACTCCAAAGGAAAATAATGTAGTTTTCCCACAAATGGGGATAGCGTATGTTATACAGTAGTTTCAAACACTACCTCAGTTAGGCTAGAGTAGAAGAGATTTGTTTTAATAACTAAATGGGGTTACATCGAACAACTCCATGTTATTTTTCTGCAGTTAAGGCAAAAATAAATAAGTTTTATCACGTGTATTTAAAAAACCCACCTCTGTTCATTTGTTAAGTTTAACCCATAGCACTTAATGTGGAAAGCATCATAGGAAGGCCTCTGATTATAGAAAGGTAAGCAAATATACTTTTGAAAGAATCTCCATCCTGAAATGCTCATGTGTTCTGAATAACGCGCTTGTGTGGGGATCCATGACAACAGAAACTTGACATAAAAAATTATGGCTGCAAATTCAGTTATAAAGTGTGATTTTTCTTCTGAAAGTGTATGAGTGTCAGTAGATTTCAACAAGTATGCATCAAGGATGTTAAGTCTGTATTGTACATAACATACATTTCTAGAAAATTAATTTACACACTGACTTTAAGCTCACATTGATGTTCACTTTAATTGGCAGATGAAGGGGATACTGTTGTTGAAGGAAATTTATATTGGCTTAGTTATAAACTGTGAATTTCTAATTTTATAGTTCTCTTCTTTTTTAAATGTCCCTTTCAAAGTCCTTATATTGGGGTTTTATTTGTATCATGATAAAACTTTGAAAGAAAGCTGTAGTAAATAATGATTGTGCTTACCTTAGCCCTAATAAAAAATCTCTTCCACTTCTCCTAGGGAAGCTGACAGACCACCCACTTTTTATATTTCCAGTCTGAGTGATTGGTGATACTGCTCAATAAATGGTAACGTGTGTAGCATTCACTTACACTGTATACAAATGCAGTTCGGTTGCTGTGGCAAAGAAAACTCCCAAGGACTCAACTTACTCACACACAACTCAGAGGCTGCTTGTGGAACCAGTCACTATTAGCCTCAGCTGCCTGATTCTCTTGGTCTGCTCTTTCAGGCAGGAGAAGGGGGAGTCCTTTCCAAAGAGCAGAGAGCTGACTGACAGGCACCCAGGCAACTCCACGAGGGCCTGGTCCTCTCCACAGAGGGAAGGAGGACGAGGCCAGGGGCTGACTGCCTCCTTCTGGAGAAGGAGAACTTTTCACCTCCCTGAAATTCGGAAATGCAGAACGCTCCCAGCTATTGTGGACATCACTTGGAGCTGGAGATTCAGGCTTTGAAGTTCCCAACTTGTGTGTGGGGCCCCTGGCATGTTGTGCTTGAAACAGTTGCTTTTCCTCATCTGACAGCTCTTACTTGACTGGCTTCTGACCAACATACCCTAAATGCGCTCTCTTTGCGGGGTGGTGGTGGTTTTTCCCCAAGTGGAGTCCTAAACAATTCACTAGTTTTGGGTGCAGTGGCTTAGCACACTGAGGTAAGCTGCCCTTACAAACATTTATAAGGCACCTGTGAGAATCCTGCTTGTCTTTCTGATTTCACTTTGAAACATACATAGTGGTCTGGAAAGAGAGCTGTGGTTTGCAGTGAGACTGAAAACAATACCAAAGCACCTCTTAGGTGCCTGAAGAGTAAGGCAGCTGTTCAAGAAATAGACTGTAACCAAAACCTAGTGAGCGATGGAAGAGTTGCTGCTTTGTACTGTGCCTTGGACTTGGTGTTTGGCAGTTGGGGCAGCAGGAAGCTGGCAAAGCTTGTAAGCAAACGTGAGCTCAGGTGCAGCAACCGCAGCGGCGGAATTGTCACCAGGCCCGGAGGTCCTGCTCACCTCCCTGCAGTCCTGCTCTGAGCTGCACTGGAGCCACTTGAAAGCAGGTCCAGCAACTTTTTTAAGTCACACTTCTATTACTGTGTGCTTACAAAAGGCATACGCTGTGAGAGCAAGATCTTACAACTGCAAAAGACTTTTGAGGACACACTAGAAACTATGTTTTTATTTTCTGGAGGTCTCCAATCTCCTTGGTTTTTGCTTAACTCCCAATAGTTCCCCGGATAGCTTTGTTTTCAATAGATTTACAGTCATTAAAGAATGTGGATTTTCTTTGGGTTATTTTTGTAGCGTAGATGGACAGCAATGCCACAGCATGCGGAAATTGCACATTTTGCCTGCGTTGCTTTTTAAAATACACTATTTTATTTGCAAAATGTAATTTATGCCAAAAAATGTAACGTCATTTTGCCACTGAATAGGGTGTTGTAGCACAAGATGCTATGTCTGAAGGGGAAAAAGGCTTTACACTTTGTAAATCTAATTGAAAAATTGTTCCAAGACTAGGCTGTCAGCATCCCTAAAACTGCATTACCAGAGATTATCTAAATCAATCATTTTGATCTGAGGGAAGGGATCAAGAAAAATCTCAATACTTATTCTCCCTATCCTATGTGGTCATTTTTTTTGTTCATTAATACGCTGCTACATATTTGGAGGTTCTAGTGTTTGTAGGTCACTGAACAGACATTGAAATCTGATTTATATTGTATACCTGTAACATAGAAAGAAAAAGTATTTATATATTTTACGTAAGAATATTGCATTGAGCTGTGTATAATTTAAACAGAGGCTTGTCCCAAAATGGTATTGCCCACCTTGATTTTTATTTCGTGTTTTTTTTTCTTTTTCTTTTTTTTGTATACTGTGTACAGTTCATGTCAATGAGCATTAAAGGCCTCCTGAAGCGTAGTCTTATCAAAGGGATGCGTTGTTAATAAAACGTACTTAAACTTCTAATAGTTGTTCTGGTCTCCTGTGTTCCTCTCAGCATTGGAAAGAGGTTGGAATTTGATTTGTATTTGTAAGTTACTAGTTAACTAGAACAATCAGAAGCTTCTCAACTAAAATTTTTTGGCAAAAAATATTTTACATTAATGCTTTATAAGATACAGAGACTCTTTAATAGTTCGCACACTGTTTTTATTTTAAAAATTTAACATACTGAGAATGATTTTTTATTATGTGATGGTTTAAGTATTAGTATGTCAACAACAGCTGTGAAAGTTGCATTATGAACAAAAAAAAAAAGAGGATTACAGTTTTGAACTCATTCAACCATTAATGCAAGACAGATGTTTTAATATATAAAAATTATACACACTTCTCCACATACGCCAAAATACTTCTCTAATCTTCAGTTTTGGTGCCCAGACTGTGCCCTTTGGCTGGCACAGAGGCATTATCCTTCCTGGAATCCTCCATTTGTGTGCTTTTTATGCACAAGAGGTTTCACAAAGCACCACCCATCAGAGCCAGGAAGCAGAAGAGTTTATAGGGAAAGAGAAGCCAGCTTCTCCTTCCCTCACCCAGCGATCTGGAACGTGGTCAAGTGTGTCACTGCATCCAGATAATGGCATTTCATCAGAGCAGGAGGATTTCCCCAGGAACGAGCAGGGTACTGAGGTGGGAACTCAGCCAGGCCCACATGTCTCACCCCTCCATCAGGAAGGCACAACTGGCTGAACCCACAAGCGCCTTAATTCACTTCCTGGGTGGAATTGCTGCAGGCAGGCCTCAGTGACAGCAGCGTTTCCAAAGCTGGGAGTTGTGCCAGGTTGCAGCTGTCCCCCTGGCAGGAGCAACTGCAGCAATGTCAAAATACAAAATGCTTTGTGCGATACCCTGATTTCTTTGACGCCTTTATCTGAATTCCTTAGTAAAATAACTCTTGATTTAGGATACCTTTTTAGCACTTTAGAATAAATACACCTTTTTCTGAAATGTACAGCTGAGAAGTTTTGTATTGGTTGTGACAAAGCAGCTCCCTTATGTTTATTTGCCTTCTTTCCAGCAGTAAAGCTTTTAAGCTACACAAGTACATACAATGTGGTGAAGCATTGTGGAGAAGCAAATATTCCAAGCTGTAAAGATACTGTGGTATCAAGCTTTCACATGCATTGTTACTCAAAGAAGAGGTTAATATAAAGGGAGGAAGTTTCCCTGGGATGTTACCTGTCAAAACAGCATCAGCCTTCTCCCTTACCCTCCCTGTTCTCTTTCCTTTCAGCAGAATGTGCCTTAGCCATGTTTCCTTTCTCCACCGACTGGAGGCTGAAAGGAAGGACCATGCTGCAAACTCTTCTCTACTTCTCAAGTTTGTGAGCCACCTGCACCTGTGCACAGCACACAGATGGACATGGCATGGACTGAACACCTCCAACCACATCTGCCCATCTCTGTGTATCTTTCTGTGTACCACCCCTTTCCCTGGCTGACGACTTCTCCCTCTGCAGTCAGTGCTGTCTCAGCCCACAGGCTGTGCAAGGTTGTACTGGTTTTCCTGTTGCAACACAGCTTGTGACCTACCAACAATATCTGTAAGCAACAGTACAAGAACTGCTGTGGTTCAGTATCAGAACTCACTTTCTCTGCAGCTGCTTGGTTTCTAGGAGTGTGATTAGCTAGTTAAACACAGGGAAGGCGAGTAACTGTATTTTAGCAAACTCGCTGAACATCAAATTGCCAGACACCCTTAATTTGTTTCACTTTTCAGAATCGCTTATACTGTGCTCTTAAGTTGAAACCATCTCTTTGTGACAGATTCCAAACAGCATAAGGAGGCAAAACCGAAGGGTTCCTTGCGCACTGAGGTAAATCTGATGAGACTTTCAGCTACAATTCCAACTGTAGTGCTTCATTACAAATGTACGATTTCCTGAAATCAAAATGGAAGGCCAGATTCACTGCTGCCTACTGTAGGGATTCTGAGTGTTACAATATATTTTTGTTTTGTTTTGTTTTTTTAACACATGCAAAAGTAGTGTTGGGAGATCTAGATGTATGGAGCCTGAATATGACGTTCTTCACAAATGGGATTCATACACCTGTGCTTCCTACCAGCCTGTCTGGTTGCTTGCTTGCTCGCTTGGCTGGGGCTTGCTATGGAAGCACACAGGTCAATGCCAGAAGTTCAGTTCATGTGCACAAGCAGAGAGACCATGCCATGTGGTACCACCTCTGTCCTGGAAAACTAACTCCTTTCCACATAACTCTCTACATCTCTTCAATTTACAGTTAGGATGATTTTAAAGGGTCTTTAGGCAGAGAAGGCAGAAGTGTGAGGAGCCCCAGTTACAGGAAATGGAAGCAGGGTCTTCCCTATAAAAATCTGTTTTCTGTGCTCTTTCACACATTAAGTGTAGTTAGGACAGAGGTGAAGTAAAAGCAGCATGATCAGTGGATTTGTGTGCTCTGGGCAGCACTCCTGGGGAAGTCAAAGTTCCTTCGAATCTTCTAGGAATGAGCCGCTCTGTGTGCAGGTAACGCTTCTAGGATGACTTGTTACATGTTACATCGTTTGAGACAGAAAATACAACCCAGCCCCCACAATGCCTGAGCTCCATGCCCAGCAGCACAGCACCCATTGGCTGGGGTGCCCGGAGTACACAGAACACTGCAAGAGAAATACATTCCTTAGCAGCATAACCTTCCCTCTTGTTTCATTTGCTCCTCTACTTTATGAATAGTTTTAATCTCTGCAAAATAAACCAGTTCTCTGCATCAGCCTGTGACAGATTGCTGTGATGTAACTTTCTGCATAATACAGGCCACAAAACAGCCTATAAATCTCATCTAATCCTGTAAATTGTGATGGAACCATAACATACATAATTGCTGTGTAAATCAGTACTCAAAACTAGTCCAGAAACAACAGCTTCGCCATATTAATGGAAGTCAGGCAGCTGGGCTTGTGAGAGCCTTAATCAAAGGAAGTTGTGGTTTTAGAAATTCTCATTTATAGTGTGTAGCCAAACACTGAATGGACTCACTGGAGAAGAGAACTCTCCCCCAGGCAGCATGTATCTGTTTGTGAGATATATCTCAGACTGTTCTTTCTCTCAGCTGTTTCTCTGGTGGTTGAGGCTGCATCCTCATGAAAAATATCTAAATAGCATTGTGGCTGGTACAGCACCACTGCCTGATTTGTCTTGCCTGCTTCCAGTGTCTCCGGTATTTGGTAGGGATCAGACTGAGCCTCAAGTGGAGAAGAATAAGCAAAATTCTCAAAACAAGTATGAGTTTGAGGTGTAGGTGTGGGTGGAAAGTCTCTCACTACATTTTCACTTGGGTAAATCCAGAAAGAATTGTGACTGTCAGTCTTATCTTCAGATGGTGTTGAAGATAACGAGCTCCAGGTAACAGGATGCAACTTATGGGCTTCAGCATTACTATCCATGGCTAGCATGTCAGGAGGGCAGTCATTGATCTTCAGCACTTTCTCAGAATCAATCTGCAAGAGAATCATTAAAAAAAAAAATTACTCAATGAATGAAGTCCAGAGTAGAGAAAAGAGAGTGATTACTTTAAAGAATTCCAATATTCTACAGAGTTTTTTAGTTTGCACTTATCAAATAAATGAATTTGAAGGAAAACCTATGTAGAGGATGTTCAATGGAAGCTGTATTTTATGTGAAATTTATCGGACTATTTATGTAGAGATTTCTTTTTTTAAGTAAACTCATGATGACTACATTTGAGGAAGGAACCACATCCCTCTACTCTAAAGACTTTGCCAGGTTTTTGATGTGTGCTAGTTTTAGTTTGAGGCAGAAGCAACTGGAAGACAGCAGCAGTGACTATTAGGTGTACTTCAGTCCTTGCTCTTGTGCTGCTGTTCAGTGAACACCAGCAGTCCCTCATGTGCCAGGGCAAAGGCTTTGGAGCCCCCTGCACACAGCACAGAAGCAGCAACTCCCAGTTTGAAGGGGTACAGAAGAAGCTGAAGGCCTTTTGCCAATCCTGTTCTCCCAGCCAGGCCTGGCAGAACCCCCTGCATCCTCCCAGGGCCAGCAAGTCCACGGCCCTGCAATGTCCTCCCGAGAGAACTGGGGCAGACACAGCTCACGGGCCACAGAGACGGCCAGTATCCTCTGGGATGATGAGCTGAGACAGTGCAGGGCTTTGAACAGTAACAGTGGAGGAATCACCTCAAAAGATTTCATTTCTTCTCCAGCTGTGCATTTTTGTTTTGCAGTAACAGAGTGCAATGTAAGCTGTTGTTGCAGAGTCACATGAATGTCAAAAGGAGAGTTTTCCTTTCCTGGTGTTGGGGGTTGTTTTTTTCTTTTCTTTCCCTGTTACTTGTGGAATTTTTTCCCATTGAGTTGCTAAGCAGCACTCGTGGCTGTGTGCTTGAGATGGCAGGGAGGGGGAATTCCTCTGTTTTTTGTTTCTCTTGAGGGGACAGAGATACTGAGAGAATAGAGGTAGGTAAAGAGAAGAGGGCTGGGGAGCTGGGGACTCTCTCACTCTCTGTTGGGCTTTGGAGGATGGTCGGACCTGCAGCTGGGGGAAAGGAGTTCGCTGCCACCACCATAACCCAGCGGGGAACCTTTCTTCTGCTGCTGGGCCCCACATCCCCCTGCCCCCCCAGGACATCCTGCAGGTTCCAGCTATTGCTGCAGAGTTTTGATACATTCTGGTCCACCACCCCAGGATTTCTGCTCATCCCTGCCGTTCCAGCCTGCTGCTCCTGAGAGTCCTGCGAGGGACACCAGGACCGGCTGCCCCGGGGTTTGTGGAGCAGGGCCTCTCCTCCACCTCAGCTGAGCCGCCATCACCACGCGCTCCCCGAGCCCGCGCCGGAGCGCCCCCTGCAGCCACGTGGGGAGCACCGCAGCTGCACTGTCCACCGGCAGCCACCTGCGCCCCTGCCGGCTGTGCCCGGAACTGCACCAAGGGAAAGCGCCGCAGCCGCAAGGCTCCCACCGGGTCTGGGTCTGTTTGCTACTGGCGCTGCAGCCGCTGGCTTTGTTTACCTTGTTATACATACTAGTAAAGAACTGTTATTCCTATTCCCATACATCTTCCTGAGAGCCCCTTAATTTCAAAGTTATAATAATTCGGAGAGAGGGGGTTTACATTCTCCATTCCAAGGGAGGCTCCTGCCTTCCCTAGCAGACACCTGTCTTGTAAACCAAGACAACTGGTAATATTAAACTGTGTTAATTTGTGTATCATGATTAAATGTAATCAACACAAAAACTGACAGGAAGTTAATTTTTAAATGCTGTCAACACAAGAATAGTATTTTTTTAAAATCTCCTAAGCAAAAAATGGACAAATTAAAAACTCTAGATTTTCAGTGATCTTACCTTAAACTCATTGAACGACAGCACTTTGCTCTTATTAGGACTAGGTATTACAGGACAGCAGCACTCCTTCACCCTGGAAATAAGAGACCAAAACAAATGACATTTTTGTTCTCTTACCAAAGCACACTCTACCAGCAGAAGCAACCCACAGATATGTACAGGCACAGCAGCAGATGACCACTGTCTCAGAAACACCACAAGCCAATTAATGAGGCCTTGCAACAGGCTGTAAGCAACAAGCTGCAGCAGTGGTTTGTGAATTAGATTAGTTATATTCTCTGTCTACAACAGAAATATGCATTACAACTTACCACTTCATCTTCCAGTAGCATATAGCTGCTACTAGGGTTGGAACTATCACTAGCAGGAATACAAAGTACATCATGTTTGCTGTGGAAGAAAAATACTTTAACATGTGAGAAGTTAAAAACAAAATTTTAAAGTCAAAGCTTGAGTTTCTGGCACAAAAATAACATCAAGTCTGTGTGGGATGCCTGCCACTAACTCAGCAGTAAAACTGTGTGGTCCATGATTGCAAGGTAGCTTGGCTGGAAGTTCTGGGATACCTCTGTAAGCCTTTATACCTTGATTCCCTTGACCAGAATGGAATTATAACTAGATTACTTTTTATAACTAGATAACTTTTTAACAAAAGTTAAAGCAATGATAACCTCATTTAAGTATTGTTTCAGGTTTTCTCTCAGACCCGCAGAGAACACAGATTGTTACCGTGAGACATGAACAACATCTGTACTTCCATTTTGGACTGACTATAGCAAGAAAAACACTACACAAGTGTTCAGGTCTCCCAGGATTTATGCCCATACAGGCATCTCAGTACTTCCTTCTAGCTGGACGACAGCCTTGGGCTATGCTGTTCACAAACAGCTGAGGCTGTAGGTGGGCTGAGGGGAGCACTAGTTAGTGCCTGCTCCCCCTTTGCCTTGTCCAGTGCCCTTCTGCTCTGTGCCAGAGAGTTTGTGTATCCCTACCACACACCACAGCAGGAAATGGACACGTTACATTCTCCTTGTATCTCTTTAGGGTTAATTAAGCCTTTGTTTTTATTCTCTGCTTGGCTGTACAAACGGCTGGCTGGCTGATGGGAGCTAGAACTTGTGTGTTAGAACCCAAACTGTGCCTGTGAGGGTGCCGTGATGGTCAGACACTGTAGTAGTTAGCCTAAAACATGGAGTCTCCTTGAGTAAGCCAATGCTTCCCCCTTTCCCATCCCTTCCCCTTCATCTCCAACCCCAACAAGTTTTTCAAAACCAGGCATCTCTAGTTTGGATCTTAAGTTTCACAACCATGCTGACTGGTATTTTCAAGGTACAAAGTTATGGGCAAGTGATTTTCCCTTCTGCTTTGGTGATCAAATCTGCCCAGTTAGCAAACTACTGTGCCCATGCCAACAACCTTTCTATATTGGCTTATGAAGGAGTAAACTTGACAACGGTCTTAAAGACTGATGAGAGTAAGAATCAACAGTAGAAGTTCAACATTTCATACAGGAATTACCTGTTTGCACACAAGTCTGTAGGTTTTCCTCTATTGGAAAACCAGTCAAATCCAAACACAATTCTTCAGGACTCACTAGGCATGCAAATGTGCATATACCAAGCTATTTCCCAGAAGGAGGTAAGACTTAAACAAGGATGTAAATTAGGCTTGTTCTAAAATTTAGAAAAAATCCTTTCTACTTAGAAGTATCAAAATGCCATGTTGGTATGCTCATATAATTTCTCAGTTGGATTCTTTCTTAAGTGAATGCTGCATTGAATGTTTTCCCTTAAGAAAGGAAGATTATTTTAACATTTTAAATCATCCCATCCTTCTGCTAGAGGACATTATTCACAGCCAGTACTCACAGTTATATGGTGTATCTATGTATCTAAAGTTAACAATGGGAGTCTCTCCTCCACCTGTAAATGCTTTAACCACTATTTTGTATTTTGTGTTTGGCATCAGGTGTTTCACGGTGTATCTCTTTTCTTCTGGGTTTTCAATTGTGTATTTACACAGCTCTGATTCATCTAAAAGAAAGCAGATCAGACAGAATCACAGGATCACAGAATGCTCTAAGGATCACCTTGTTCCATCTCACCTGCCATGGAAAGGAACATCTTCCACTAAACCAGGGTACTCAGCCCCATCCAGACTGGCCTTGAACACTTCCAGACATGGGGCATCCACAGCTTCTCTGGGCAACCTGTTACAGGGCCTCACTACCCTCACAGGAAATCTTCTCCTAATAGCTAATCTAAACCTACACTCTTTCAGTTCAAAACCATTACCACTTGTCCTATCAGTACAGGCCCTGGTAAGAAGTCTCTCTCCATCTTTTTTATGAGCCCCCTGTTAGGTATTGTAAGGTTGCAATAAGCTGTCCCCAAAATATTACAAAATCAGTTAACTGAAATAACAAAACATTTGCAATCCGCCTTCTTTGTCATTTGCACACTTTCTTCCGGGAAGGATGATGCATCCTGACTCACTGTCTCTGGGCTGAACTCACATCCCTTCTAACTGGACTGGCCACAGCGTTGGCCTCCTCTGGCAGACACCTAACAACTTGTTGTCAAAGACTGAACCTTGTTTATTTTAATTTCTTTTTCCTCGAGCATTGTACCAGAATGATTTGAGTTTTGCCATTTGTCTTTTTTACCAGAATCCTGTAGCCCTTAAGCTTATGTCAATTTCTTTGAAGATAATCAAAAGCAATAAATCTCTGCCTGAAAAAAGAGCTCTTTTGCCTCTCTACTATGCAACTCCCAAACCCCAGAGAGAAACGGGTTAGCTTATTTCTGCTGTTTTCAGTCATACCCCTTGTCTGCTAGCAGAAGCAGTGAAGCAGAAAATCTTTGATTTAAACTTTTTGAAGTCTAACTGGAATTACTTACAGAATTATGGTACTTATATGGCTAGTTCAGTTCTCACAAGAACTTCTACATAAGCCTCCCTCAGTTCAAACTGTACTTTTCATCCTGGCACTAGTCTAATCAGCAGAACACAGGACATGACCCAAGCAGAAGAAGAGGCAAATAAAATAAAACATATTCTTTTAACGTTTTGGGAACATCTGAAAATTATAATGGAGCAAAGTCATCTGGAGCAGTTTTGCATGTGGAACAGAAAGGTCTGAGATAAATTTGTCGCTTTGTGCCGCTTTTACAACTCAGTTCTGCTGAAGGAACTCCACTGTAGAGCACACAAAGAAATACTTTCACTAAAAGAGAATTTACATGGGGAATTTATAAAGTGGTCCAATTTTGAAGGAAATAAATTGTATCCCATCTGTTTCTAAAACACCCCAAATCCTACTAAGACTAACATGCTTCTTGTGACTTCTATCCAAGTAGACCACAGATGTTTTTCAACATTCATCCAGAACTCACATCACAAGAGGCAGAACTACTCCTATAGTACCAAAGGAGTATTTTCTGGAGCTAAAAAGGAGTCATGGACAATAGGATGCAGGCTGTAAATCACTATAAAGCCAGGAATCACTTCTGCCTACCAGCACCTCAAGCACAGAGAGGAACCAAAAGCAGCAAGTGTTGAAATCCAGAGACGGCTGAATGAGCCAGCCAGACTGCCTAATGTGAACCTTCTAAGATGCTGCAATACCAAGTCTTTAACCTGTATCAATGACACAACTTCTGTAGTAGAGAGGTCAGTTACCTGAAAGAATGTGCTTTTTTGATCCTTTCAAATTGCAGTTCCCTTGTATAGGTGACACATATACATGGTAGCCTCTTACAAAACCAGGTTCTGACTCATTTGTGAGATAAGAATCCCAAGACAGTGTTACTGAATTGTAAGTCAGGTCAACTTTTCTCACAACAGGGTCAAGACAAGGAGCTGGAAGAAAGGAAATTTTAGTTAAACTGGCAATTATTCTTCAAGAGTGTTTTTTCTTATCATTTGAAAAATCCACACTCCCATGTGGTGTTTATGTTTGTATCTTTCTTGTATTTAAAAGCTGAACAAAGCCAAAGTTCTCTACAAAATCTGTCAGCTTCACAGAGTCTCCATACGTCCATATAATACACGAAGCAATAACTGATAATCACAGCTTTGTTTAGCTCTCCTAATAAACATGGGCTCTACCTGATCACTGCACTAGCCAAATATCCTCCATGTAGGGCCTGTATATTGATATTGAACATTTAAATGCCTCACTGAAGATACAGAAAGAACACAAGAAATGCAATTTTATCTAGCTGTAGGAGGAGGCAATTATTCTATTTGTGAGAGATCAATTTAGCAAATGCAGAAGCCCCAAATATATTGCCAACTTACGCAGCTCCCTCAGATAACCAATCTTCTTTTCTAGTAAGGAGGCTCTATTAGCAACAGATCCATAAATGCAGAATTTGTATCTCACCCCTGGAACAAAAGCAGCTAGAAAACAGTTGAACAAAAATAGGTTATGCGTTGTCTTTCAGTGTTACTTTTATTTAATTGCTTCCTACAGAGGTCAATAACCTATTAGACACCTTCTCTGAGTGCTCTTGTGCTATTAAAGCAACTGAAGGAGGCAGAGGGCAAGCCAATTCTTGGTGTGCATTATGCGAATTAAACGCACTTATTCTGTCTGAAAGAGAGAACTGGGAGAGACGTTTATATACATATTTTTTCCCCATACAGTATTCAAGGTGACTGAACAACAGACTCCAAATGCACCAAAAACAAAGACAATTTCATTTACATTTCTGGCACAGGCAAAGGTTGTGTTTTGGAATATTTGATTCAGGCACATATCCAGGTATCAGGATTACTTGTTATCCTCACTGACATCCATTCACATTAAGCAAGTGCAAACCACTGAAGAATTTGACAATACTCTTCCCATGTGTTACCACAGTCCCCTTCATTACATGCAGGTTTCCATACATTTGTATGAATTGAGGCGCAGTTGCTTTATTGCAAATTTATGTGTGTTCAAATTTTTTTCAAACGAGTTTCATTCCAAAGTGAGCTCTCGGCTTGAGAGACTCTAGGAAAGCTAAATTCTTGCAGCTGTGGAAGCATATCAGAGCAACTTCCACACAGACAGAAAAGGTTTAGGCCTACTGGCCACAACCAGGATAAAAAACAGGCAACTGATCCTAAGCAAGGACTAGTGCTGAGACACATCATTTGTGGCACACTGACAGCACCAAACCTCTCACTACAGTGTGGGTTTAAATTGCCTGAGCCTAAACTTCTGATCCATGTTACAGATAGCTAAGAGCTCCCTTCCTTAACTCCTCATTAACCTCACCATCCTCCTTCAAGATGCTGCTATAAGCCAGAGGTTTTGTCTAAAATACTGTGTTGACTTTTCTAATATAGTATGCTGCCTTCCAAGGCTTAATGGTGATGGTAAATTTGTGGTGTCTAATTACTTTGGTAGGAAAAACATGATGTCACAGGCCTTTGAAGAATTACACCTGCATAGCACAGAATTCAATATTCAAAATACTAAAACATTGTTTGTTTCATAAATTCAATTAATGCCCACAGCTTGAAGGACTGATGCACAGTCAGAAAGAATAGTTGTTTGGCTTTCACCTGAGCTGATCACAGCACTGGAAGTGTTGGGTCCAAATCTCTTCCACTGCAAATCACAAGGCTGCAACCTGGGAAAGTTACACCAATCAATAATGTAACTGTCATATATACTTCTGGGCTCCCAGGAGATAAAAATGCCATCATCTGTACCATTAACTTGTCCTTCCTTAAGCTCTTCAGTGCCTAGGAATCAACAAATCAGAATCTCTTATTATTGTCCTGCATGACACTTCAGACTCATAAATGAAGATCAATACAGTTCCTATACTAACCAGTTGAAAACAACAATAGAAGAGTTGCATTCCTTTGCTAAATGATATATGGGGTCTTTCACATGCTGAAAGATGACAGCTCAGAAACCATCCAGCAAGTGTTACTATATATTCACCAAAAAAATCAGCTGCAGAAACCTAGAGTCAGAGGCTAGTCACACTGGCACTGGCAGCACCACCAAGGCACCTACTGCAGGTCTGAGGCCCTAGTTTTAGGCTAAATATATTTTGCTCTGTGGAGACACTCTCTGCACTTAAGCTTAATAAACATACAGCTGCCACCCTGTAGGAGAAAATACAGTCGTAATTTTCAGACAGCAGTGGCATGAGTTAAGAGGTAAGGTTAATTTGTTGCCCAAGATGATAAATTATGACTTCACTCAAAACAGGTAGAAACAAAAGTCTAATAATATAATTGTAACTGAAAATACTCTTACTATCATCTGTAGCTCTAGAGATGATCAATACTGAAGGAAGTGAAAAATTAACATTGTTCTTTGCCATGATATTGATTCTATAGGAATGGTTATCAATGAAAATCCTTGTGCTATTGTAGACTGAAGAAAAGGAGATGCTTTCAGGCTTGGAGCCATCTTCTATTTTTTCCCAGGTTACTTCATATGAAGTAATTTTTCCATTTGCTTGAAAACTTGGTGTTTGCTGAGCAAAAAGTCATGGAGGAAAAGAACAATAGCTTAGTAAATTTTGCTGGAAAAGTATGAGAGGATCATTTAGAATTTTAAATAACTAACAGGATGTTACTTCTGGATGTTACTTCTGTAAGAATATAAACACTTGTTTCCATATATTCATACACATACTGGTTGAAATGGAAATGCAGGAATCTTGGTAATGGGATCTGTCTTGTTCTAATACTTAGAAAAACAGAACTGTATGTCTGAAATTCCAGGACAGCAAACCATCATAGCTACATGTGTTGTGAGATATTTCATATACAATCTGTTTTAGATTTGTAAAAGACTTTTTACATTTCAATTTCCATACTGAATTGCTATCTGCTGCACACAAACCATGGGAGAAATTTTCAACCCCTTTATGAAAGGCTTTGTTTCTATTTCTGTAGGGATGTCTCACCTTCCAGAACAAGGTCACATTTCGTCCTCCCAGAACTGGTGTAATTTCTCTCCATATGTCCAGTTTCCCTGATGGAGCTGCAAAACGAGAAAATTAGAATGCTCTGGGTGTGCAAAGGATAGGCAGTTTAACTGCTTCCTCTCATTTGAAGAAATTCCACTCATAACACCTCCTTTTTCCCATCACTTCCAGGTCTTGCCCAAACATTACCCTTTAACATCATTTTCCCTTTATTCTTTTTTCTGAATTAAAGCCTGCTTAATTTCCCCAGAAAATCTTTGCTTATGGTCACCAGACTCTTGTTCCCACCTCTGCACCATTCCTCTAGGCCTCACAGGGCACTGTAACTCAGTCTGTCGATCTTCCCAGTCAACTGGGTTTCCCACTGCCTGCACTGGAGGTAATGTCTGAGACTAGAAGGTAGGCTGACAATTATTGAAGAAGTCATCTTCTTGCAGTTTGCTTAGCATGTTTTTTTAACGCATGCAACAGGCCTCTGCTTTTGCTACACAGTGGAAGAGTAACAAACAAACAAACAGCAAAGAGAGGTAGCGAGCAAGGAACATCCCTCAAACGTTGCCTCTCAACAGGTTGGACATACTTCCTTCCTTTGTTCTGGTGGTCAGAGGCTGGCTCCAGTCACTCCACCTCCAGAAGTGCTTGGCCGCCCCGCAGCGCACCCTGGCCGTGTACTCCGTGTACGGCTGCAGCCCCCGCACTGTGACACGCCTGGAGTCCGCGACGGAGCTGTTGTGCTGCAAACACAAAGACACAACAGGCACAGCTCAGAACAGCGTCCTCAGCCAGGTGTCCTTCTCTGAGAAAATAGTTCTTCCTCTAGACCCTGCAAGAGCCAGTTAAGCTTCCCTTGGGAAAGACAGTCATGGAAAAACAATCAAAAAAAAGCAAATAATGCACAAGATCAAAACAGTGGGAGATACAAAAAGAGGGTTGGAAGCCACTTCTAACCATCCGAGTCACTCAGAACCCTCCACATTAGTACTTTTTACATCCAGGAGGGAATTTACTGAGATCTTGCCCTCATGGAATCTTAGGCTATTACCTCATATAAAAGTAGGATGCTGTTCCAGATCTATGCAGAGCAATCAACAGCTACCTTTTCTTTCAATTTTTTTTTTTTCCCAGCCTTCACCCCACTCTCTCCTAAGAGACAGAGTGAGTTCTGGTAAGAGTCAAAAAGCCAGCATGCTTTTAAGCCTCTCCTCAAGACTGTTTCCTGCAATGGCCAGCTGCAGTGGTCACTTGATCTGACAGCTACAATCTTAAGCTAAAATCAAGAGAGAACACAGCTTGACTGTGATCTTCACTGTGCCTTTTTAATGTGCTAGAGGCAAGCTGCCTTCTAAGAAAAGAGCTACAGAGAAGTGACACTAAATGGGCAAAGAGTCCATCAACCTCACCATTTGTGGAAGAGGTGGAAAAAGATACGGAATATACTCAAATAATCTTCAAGGAGATTGAAGAGAAAGGGAAGAAAAAGGGAAGGGATTCCATCACCAGAAACCAGACTTACTACCATCAACTACGGTCAATAGCACACAGAAAGAGCTTGGACTGATACAAAAGAAATCTTCAACACTGGTCTGCTGCATGTGAAATAGCATGAGCAATAAAAACAAATCAAGATTACCAGTAGCTTATATATACATACATACATATATATGTATATATTATTATATATTATACAGCTTTACAATTATTAGGCCCTTCAGTGTTTTCACGAACTTCAACAAATCTCAGAACCCATTCAGCAGAGCACTGAGCCACACAGTCAGACCAGTCATACCATGTACTTCCAGAGTACAGGCAGTGCTTGGAGGGTGAATTAGAGCCAATAGTGGATGCCTGCATGGACCTCATAATCAGTGCAGAGCTTGGGAAGCAAACAAATCCAGAAAACAGACACATCAACATGCTCACAAGATTTACAGTGTATTTGTATTTCTGGGGAATTATTTTTTAATCGTATCAGAAAGATCCTCACTATGTTTTTTGCTTAGGAAATCCGGGTTTCATACCAGTTCTACTTTGCCATCAGGTTGGAGCACTTCAGTCTGACAAAAGAGTTCAATTTCATTGTTTTCGTAATTCCAATGTAATGTAATTTCTGTGTCTGTGCAGTCTTCCCAAACCTGGAAAGGTGCAGTGGGATACACTGCCAAGGGAAAATCTGAGTTAGCTCTTGTAAAACATAAAATATATGCAATAGTATGTTAAGATATTTTATCTGAGTAGTAAAAAGCAAATAAAAAATACAGATTTTTCTCCTAATCTAGAAGAAACACATATAAATTATAGAACTTCATTTCAGAATGTAAATGTAAGTAAATGTTACACAAGGTTTAAAAATCCCCTTGTGCTGACTTAGAAAACATGGACAAAAGGAAGAGAGACTTTTATTGCAAACCATTAAAATTCTCTAATTCAGGGCCTGGCAGAAGCTCCTTATGTAACATGGGAACATTTGACACATTTCTACACCCCAGAATTGGACCTCTTTGGCAGAAATTTTATTCACAACTCTAACACTGACTCCTGTCAGTAGTTGCCCTCTGGTAAACAGTGCCAATGCTACTTCTTCCAAAAGATTTCTGAGATCCTTTACTGCTGTGCAAGAGTATTCAGCAAGTGAAGTAAATCTCAAACTCTCCCATATTATCAGTATAATAGTGAGGAATGCAATGCAATGTGACGGCATAGCAATGCAAGTGAGGGGTATGCTTACGCTCTTGGCCATTTATCCTAAAATTGTACCAATTACATTATTGAATTACACTACTGCATGAAATAAAATTTGAGGACTTTCATGCTCAAAAGAGTTTGTATTTTATATAGAAGGTCCAAACTACCACATGCAGAATTGGAAACAATGGATTTGTATTTTCCTTTACTTACTGTCAGCCTTTAAGTAAAGAAAATTCTAATGTAAATATTTGCAGGATCAGAGGAAACATGAAGGATTTTACAGGACTCACTATTTAAAAGCTTAACTCATCACACATATTATATATAATTTCTTTAACTTGCAACTATCACTAGGACTGGAAAAAGAATATTGTAGTAAAATTTTAATGTACTTATCACATTGAATGTAAACTATTCTAGCCTGACTTTCCATGAAAACTGAGATTATGTTGTCTCCCTACAATATCAGTTTACTCCTCCACTTTCTTGACTTGTTTCTTCCACTTCCAAACAATCAGATAATCAAATTTTAGAATTCTCATGTCTCCCTGAGACAAATCCAACACAGACATTTAACATTAAGTTCCTTCATATAAAAAAGAATGGCTAGCTAAACTGTCAGCAAGGCCTCTGAGGAGGGAAGCAGTGCCAGGGTGCAGCAGTTACACCAACAGCCTCCTAGGCCACTGTCCTGTCAGCTTCCAAGCTGCACAAAGCACATGTTGCCTCCTGCTTCTTCAAACAGGTAAGGCAGCCACAGGACCTGGAGAACACTGAAGAAGACTCAAGGAGAACTGGAAATACTGCTGGAGAGTGAAGAAACACCCAGCTGTTTTGAGGCAGGAGCAGGAAGAAACTTAAGGGACCCGGGGCACACTGACATAAAGGACACAACTACTAGGGAACAAGGAACCACAGCCATTAGATACTCCTCAGAGTAACCTGGACTTGTCATCGACTAACTACTCTTCCTCCCTTACAGTAGCACAGTGGAGGTTACTGTCCCATACTAGGACCAAGAGCAGGTTAGCACCATCACTTCTTTCCCAGCAATAGCTCTTACACATGCATCACATCTCATATCATACCAATTCCCAAGTAACCTACACAGATATTCTGCTTGAACTCCCCATTTTATAACCTTGCACCATTTTGCTTTCTCTTCCATTAACCAACTTCAGCAAAGCAGCAGATTTTGAAACATTAAGGGGTCATTCCAATAACCAAATCTGACCTTTGGAGTAAAGCTGTTTTCTACTGCTAATACAACTTTCCAAAGGTGAAACTGAAGATAGAGTAGGTAACTATAGCACAGGGACAGATAAGTAATTAAATTGTGAAGATAAAAATCAAGGACTTCCATGCTTTAAACAGAAGTATCCAGCTCAGAAGGAGCAATAAAAAGCCCTAAACAAAGGCATAGAAAAAAACCTTACTTCTGTGATTTATGTCAAAAACATCTGTGGCAGTTTTCTTTCCCAGTGGGTTTTCCACAGTCACTGTGACATTCCAGATCCACTGCTGGCCTATATCCCAAGAGCATGAGCACTGCTCAGAACAACTTGCTTCACACAGAGCCATTTTCTGGGATGACCTATCAAAGAAAGTGAGAGGTAGGAGGTGGGGCAAAGAGAAAGAAAGATATTGTCCATAATATAAAATCAACACAGATCTTGGAAGTTTCTGATGTCCACATAGAATACAGCATCATAAAAAATAAGGCTGAAGGGCCTTATATAAGAAGCCACCCACTTCCTTCCCTTAGTCTGAAGTATGATGAATACAAACACTCTTAAAAGAAAGCTTCCTTTGAAATCCAGGTTTGTCTTTTTAAGATACCGCTACATTGCTTTTAGAAATTTCCTTATGGATAGTCTAAACCAGAAACTTACTTGCCAAGATTTAAATAATTTACATGTTTACCATTAAGCTTTTAAATGAAGTTGTATTTTCAACTGCATGTTGAAGTGCTTCTTCTGAATTCTTAAATCACCATCACAGTATCTTAATGGGAGTGAATGATGCGGAGACCAGGAAGGTATGTGCAATGCTGGCCTGTCTTCTGTTGAGATCTTTTGATGAAAGTTTGTTGTGAATATGAGGTATCTGTCCTGTTTTATGAGTTTCCCTTTTTCTGCAGGCTTTGCTGTAAATCCCCTCTCCCCATGTAAGGGCCATGTCTGATATGCCACAGCTGTGTAGCCTTGACTCAGACTGCTAAGACAGAGCTATGAGAAAGTCTGCAGATCTTTTTTTTTTTTTTTAAGTAAAGAAGCCAGCTGAAACTACAGAAATTATAGACAGAAGAAGGACATTTGAGATAGGATTGTCAGTAGCAAGGACTCAAAAAGGAAAACATCAGCATGTAAAGCTCTAGAATTCTAAAGGAAAATAACTAGGGAGGTTAATCAGGCAGAGTGCTAAGTTTGAGTCAGCATTAGTGTCAATGGATCATGAGCACACTAATACTCAGCCTACCAGCTGATCAAATACTAGTTACCTGTTGTAGTGCTAGTCAATAATTATGTTATACTTTTAAGTTATCTACATCCTGATTTCAGAGTGTCTTCATACCTACTGAACAATATCCAAACATATTAACTCAAAAGAATGGTTAGAATAAGCTTTATCAGGCAGAACTTGATCTAAAGGACTATCTACTTTGTTATAGCTAGTTTGATTCAGAGCAGTTCCACACTGCTCAAGCTTTGTTAAAATAAGTGATCAGTGAGGTGGGAAAAGGCAAGCAGCTAATTACACAGACAAAAAGCATTTCCACAGATTCTACAGGAAAGAAGGAAAGAAGGTAACTGTTTGGTACACCACAGATCAGGGTTAATATAACAAAGAGACATACGTTTCAGACAAGGTGTATTGTGGTGAATTCTTTCCATAGAGATAGGTGTCCTCTTCTCTCCAAGTACATGTTACTCTTTTCATGTCTTGAGTTTGGCAGGAAAAATCTTTAGGTGTATCAGGTGGTTCTTGTCAGATGAAATAACCAAAAAAACAACAACATCATGGCAGTCAAGGCAAAACTCATCAACCTTTTTAATACATTAACAAGGTAGAAATAATGGTTTACTATAGATTTTATTACTGAAATTACACTTATTCAATGGCTTCTCTGCAGAGATAGTCAGGATAATACCATGAGTCAATAGCAATCAAACGCTTTTATACTCTATTTTTTTTTTTTTATACTCATCTATTCATTTATTCAATCTGTATTCTTTTCTATCTTTAAAAATTGCTATTAGCCTTCAAACAGGAGACTGTGCTGAGTTTTTACCACATGCACACAGAGAGTGAAGATGAACTCCTAAATGGGTGGGTATATTTATGAATCAACCACCTGTAATAGGGTCAATTAATTTAATGCTATTCTATCCCTGCTTTCTCTATATAAGTTTACAGATCTCAAGTCAGACAAAGTTCAGCCAGACATGTTAAGAGCATGACAACTTACAGCAGGTTTTTTCCCCATCTGTTTTTTCTACATGCATTCTTGAGTTAATAATAAGAGAAAAATAAAACTGCAGCAATGTATTCACTTACTGCCCACAAAGAAAGCTGCCTCATGTGACCGCTTCTCTTCATCATAACAGTAGACATGAATGTTAGACCCTTTGTCATGTGACAGATTTTCCACAGTGAGAAGTCTGACTTGACTGTTTGTGTGCTTGAAAACATCAACAGTTGGGTATACAAATAATTCCTTAATGGTTTGACCTTTCCCTCCTATGCAGCAAAGAGTGATATCGGAGCCTTCTGCTAAAAATTTTTCTTTTGGAAAGATTTGTGGCCCACTTCTATTTGAAGAGTCCAGGCCTGCAAATTAAAAAAAAAAAACAAACTTTCAAAATCTGCTCAAGGCAGCAGCCTTCAGCCAGAACACAAAAATATGCATTTACACAAGAAATTGATGACGTTATATATTCATTCATAGACTTTTATTCAGTATTCTTCCCAATACAGAGATGAATTTCACATGTAATAATACATTTCTCTTAAACTCATAAATATGTAATGTAGTCCAACAAAATACCTAGGAGACTAAATCTGTTTTACTGCTTTTCACTTACAGAAAACAAAAGTGTTCTGTCACGAATTCCCTTTACAAAGGAACACCACCTCCTGCTCCTATGCACAAGATTTTGCTTATATCCAAAACACCTGCTCTTGAAGACTTGGAGCAGTGGGCTACAAAAACATCATGGTCTGATGCTCATGCAGAGCTCAGCTAAGAAGAGTCAACATTGACTGAATCAGATCAAGGGGATAATCAACTTGGAATGAGACTCCTATGGCTTTCTATGTTGGACTGCTTGCTGGATTGAAAAGTTAGTGGAAGTTAAGTGACTCACAGTTTTTGATATATATTGGACAGGTAAAATCTACTCTCAAGAATCTGATCCAAAAACCTGATGACATCTAGAGTTACTATCTTTCAGAGAGCTCTAAATCAGGTCTGTAATGTGGGATCAGTTTGTGACCAATAAGTAGTATTTTTGAGCCCCATCTACTTGGTAACTGAAAGAAATAAAATCTCCAAGACTGAGGAGATTGTGGGACAAAAAAGAGAGTGCTGCTGAGACTCTGCCCATATCTCTCAGTATCTGAGAGATACTGCCCATTATATAACACAAGAGAGAAGAGTGCCACAATCCATGTATGACCAGCTGTGATGCCTCTTCTATGCACATGATATCTCCAGAATCTAAAAGCCCTTGCTGCTCCGAACGAGTGCTTCATTATAAAATCACTACAGTCATACTTTCTAAAGTAGTTATATATTTTGTTTCAACAAGATTTTCTGGAAACCAAACTGCTCTAGTAAGACATGGTAATCCAAAAAAAAGATAAATTTTGTGATGTCATTAATTACATTATTGCTTCACTCCCTGTTTATTCTCTTATAATTCACAAGACATTCATTCCAAGTGAAATAAGGAACTGACTTGCTCCTTTCTCTCTGCTCCGGTAATACCAATTCAAGCTATGAATCCCAGACAAAAGCCACACATTCATCAGATCATGTAGCCCCTAGCTATGTGCTTCCCCTCCTTTCCCTGAGTCTGGGCCAGGGATGTGCCTATCCAAGATCCCATGTCACTTCATCTACTATATTGTTTTAATGCGCGAGTGAAAAAAATCTCTAAAACTTTTGGTCTACTACCTTAGGAAGATAATCTGCAAATTATAGCAATGCCTGAGGCACTGCTATTATTGCCGGCAAAATATAAGGAACTGGTTAGTGCTCGGAGCAAATAGATTCTTGATGTGACGGCATCTCTCCTGAACTGTCCTCCATGGTTACTGGTGAATTACAAACTAGCTTTATACTTGAAAAAAACCCCCAATATTGCAAAGTTTCGTTTTGCTTACCCGGGACAGTCTCCCACAAACTCCACTGACTCCAGATTTTCGATGCTTTTGCCTTGCTCCTGATTCTCACAGCATGTGACATACACTCCAAAGGTATGTCTGAATCCCATGTCCAATGAAGGGGCTTTCCCAATTTATCAAGTGTGACATTTTGAAACTCCTACAAACAAAGAGCAGTAAGGCAAAGTATTGAAAACACAGCGACATGAAGATTTGGAAATACAATCAAAAGCATTGAGAAAGCTCAAAGGAGAAAATGAATGTCTGAAACTCCACTAGCTACCCATGATCTCACACTAAGTAGTTAGTCAGCTAACCTACTGCTTACCGATCTGTGGTAGCAGTGGTGGAGTGACTGATGTGCTGATATATTTGGGAGTGAGACCCTGCTTCTCATTACATGGATTTTGTCTCAGAGACTCTCCATAGGTTATTTGTGTCTGCTATTACATAAGCTGCTGCCTACAAATGCACCCTAATTCTCTGGGTTACATATCCCTGTGATGGAGTCACCATCCCTGGAGTGATTTAAAAGATGTGCAGATTCAGTATTTAGACATGTGGACTTGGTAGTGCCTGGGTTAATGGCTGGACTCAATGATCTTAAAGAATTTTTCCAACCTATGAGATTCTATCATTCTGCATATTTTAGTACTTCTTATAGCAACCATTCCAGATTCTCAGCCTATAGATCTGTGCTGCTCTTATGATTTGTGCCACAGCCCTGACTCACACTGACCAGTAGAGAACTTCTCTCCACTACTGGTTTCTATCAGCAACACCTGCACTTTAATATTACCACTGCTCTGAGAAAAACTCTTCCATCACTTAAAAATTTAATTTCCCAGTTATAGCCCTGAGGCATGTGGCCACTATTCTAGAAGTTATATAGGCTGCCCATGCTTTGATATGAGCAGACGCACAAGAGTTTCGTTATTGGTACACATACTTGAGAAAAACACAGAAGCAAATATATTCTTGTATGGTAGTGACATCCAAAGTAATGGATGTTTGTCATGTTTATTAAGAATAAAAGAACAGATTACATCCCTGCATTTGAAACACTTTTACTTCCTTCCAACAAGTTAATAAGAATTTGCTGAAGGACACTTCAAAAAACCCAAAACTTAATTGTTTGTAGCTATATGGCCCCAGTTACTGACTTCAGGGTTAGATCTACTCATTGGGCTAAAAATCCTATCCAGTGTACCAAAGTAGTAAAAATCTTCAGAACTGCATAGAGCTCATTTGCAGTGAAGATGTGGTTCTTCAAACTCAGAGACAAAACACTAGGGTGATCGAAGTAAGCTGTGATTTATAACAATGTCTATTTTATTTTATTGAGCACCAATTTCAAAAAAATAAGCCCTTGTCTGTTTTATGTACTTTCTGACAAATAGCAACTCTAAATGAGCCAGTGCAGTTTTTCAGTTTTACTAAGTTTAAGATTTTCTTTGGAGACTGTTCCCATACAGAAGTCACAAACAGAAAAACACCCAGAACAGGCCTAAGCCTATGATTTGGATGACCTCCTCTTCAGAAAATGTTGCTGGTTTAGATGCTAAGGAACACTATCAGGACAGGGACTTTGCAAAGAGACATCACTGCATCTTTCATCATTGTAAATGACTAGTAGATTTTTCTAAGTACACTTACTGTCCACACAGTAGTAGCTTCATCGGTTCTACGGACTTGTATCTCAAAAGATATTGCCAGCTCAGCATCATGCGCTGACTTGACAACATCCCATTCCACCAGCAGACGCTGAAGATCCAAATCCTTGGAAACATTAAGGTACGTTACTGGAAACACATCAGATTCTAGGAGCAACAGAAAGGGCACAAAAATATTACTGTCTAGCTAAGTTACAAAGCAGATCTGAAAAAACAGTGGTTAGAGGTAAGATAAGTTCCACACCAGATGCTTCTGAAGGCAAAAGCAAAAGTGATCAGGATCTAAGCTGATGATGACAAAAGGAAAGGTAATTCTTCTTCTTAAGGAATCAGCAGGCTAAAATGAGGTTCCTGAATCTGTTCAATAGCTGCCCACCATGATATTTGTTATGCTGTTTAATTTCTTTATGCTCTCAATTTACTAGCTGTTTTATGGCAATACAGATCCATCTCTTCATAACCTTATGAAGAGGAACAACATAATGTATTAAGAGGGACTAAACCCCAAAAAGCCCAAACCCCAGCAAGCCTTTGTATCATTAGGGCAGAAACTCTGGGCTCAGTTTTGATCTCTGACTTAATCCAAACTAAATGAGTTAATGCAAAACCATTATTTGAACAGAATAGGTTAAGGGTTTCCCTTCAGTAGCTAGCTTAGATGATAGTCTAGTATTAAGCACATTCCTAGCCAGTCTTCACAAAGCTTAGATCATGGCTGTGGATTCTTCTGCTGGAATTAGACACTAGTTTAATGGCACTTGCATCCTTCTCTTGGTCTGGATCCAATTCCAGACCATGACATGATAAAGTAAAGTTTAAAAGTAAGACTGAAGTCCCTTTTGGTGTTGGGAAATAAAAGGCCCTGCAAGACTGTTCTTCAGGAAACTACAAATAACCCTGTAAATAGTTCCTCTTTTTAGATGATTCCTTTGTGACCCCTCCCTAAAAACCCTAACTGTTGGAAGAGATGAAATATAGCACTCACTGATTTGTCATTTCTCTACTTCCTGAAAACTAAACAAACAAACATAAACCCCCTAAATCTGATCTGGTTGTTAACGAAGCCAGGGAGCTGAAATATCCGAGTAACTAGGCTTTTTCTTTTGCCACAGGTGCTTTCCAAGGTGTTTCTGCTTGCTACAGAAGTACAAGGTCAGAATGTTTATCCTAACCGAGACACAGGAAAAAAAGTCACAAAATAGCTGCACCTTTTAATAAAATAGAACCCATTCTGTGCACTCCTGCCACATTACAGTCAGAATCATCAGGGACACAATGGATTGAGTGACCTCAGCAGGCCCCTCTCACAAAACTGCCACCTCCACTCCTGTCTCCCAAATACACTTCACCCACTGAACTACCTGAGACTTCTGCCATGTATCACTAGCACAAACACAAGCATTCAGGAGATTTAGACTGAGAATCTACATTTTGATAGATGTTTCTGGTAGCCATCATGTATCCAAATCATTCTGCAGTTTATCCTAGAGTATTTGCATTGCCCTAACCTCTGTGCAGCAGTTTTCCAACACAGGGATTTTTACATTAGGAGAAGAAAATGAAAGGCTCAAGTTACAACAGAAGTTACAACAATCTCTGGTCAATCAGAGGAAGAAAATAAAGCTTTAAAAGCGTAAGTTAATTATGAGAATACAGACACTGACACAACTTTGTTGTTTGTATATATCCAGACTATAATTAAAGAATAAATGGAGGAAAGAAAGTATGCAGTTATTAAAAACTGCTGGAAAAAAGGATTCGCTTTTAGCAAATCATCCAAAAACTCTGTTGGGATATTTTTAACCTATTCCATTTTCAAGGGTACTAGAAGTCAGAGCAAAATGAAAACCATATGCTTTCCATCGAGAGGAAACTACTGGTATAGGCATCTTCAGATAAGCTTGAAGAAGAAATCAAGTTTCACTGTTCCAACACATGGTCTCGAAACCAGGACTGTGGTATCTTCAAGTGTTTTGGAGAAAGAAATATATGCAACACACCTTCTATAAAGTCTCACTGCAGTCTTAATTTATAATTACCAGGAAATTATTAATGTGCAAATTACATTAAAGCAGAGTTAACAGCCTTAGTGTTTCTGCGAGGTTAAGTGCAAAATGTCTCACATGCAGAAATAAAATCTACTTTTTGGCTATGGTAATGACATGGTCCTTAAAAAGTGTATCTGCTGCTTCACAGCTGCTTTTGAAAAATGATGGGCATCGGTTTTATACTGCCATAAGGAAAATCAGTACCTATGGCAATTACTGTCTGAAACTGAATAAACAAGGTGGAAGGCTTAGGGGAAAATGTCACTGAATGATGACAGAGCATCAATTTTAGGTTTTACTGGAAAAAAAGAAATATTATTAGCTTCTCTGCCAACAACTGACTAGGCAAGCAGCCAGAACAACCACAACAACACAGTGATTCATAAAATTAACTGTGGAAGTGAAGTATCACTTTATTTTGGGAAAATAAGACAAAACACACTTCATTTTCCCACATTTTACAGACTTTCACCATCAAAACAAGATAAACACAGTTAAAATCCCACTCATGCTAAAGAATTGACTGTAATGTTGTTCATCTCCAGTATGTAATCTTAGCTGCTCATTTTCTGGTCAACCTTACTTGTACGTTCATCATCTAAATACCTGAAGCACCGTGTACCAAATCTCTTGGGGGATTTCATTTCACAAACACAAGCTGATCTAGAACTCTGGGCCTTGTTGTTGTCTATTGTTTTTTCTGTCTGCACTGCTGAAGCAACAGAGGAAGAAAGGAACTGGGAGAAGGAAAGGACCCTGCTAGTCTCTCAAAGAAATTCAAAGGCACAAAGTCAGGGTCCAGGGAAAGGAAATAAATACACTTGAAAGAAAAGCCAGCCAATTGGCAGAAACCCCTTTCTCTTTCAGGGTGCACCATTAAAAGAAACTTCCCTATCTTCTTTCTGCTCTTTTTCTAGCAAATTTCTAGCAAATCTAATTGCAAGTGTCACTATTATGCCTATTGCATTGATGATGAACCTGTATCTCCTCTCTGCATCTGTTTCTTTTTGTCCAAATGAAAATATCATCCCTTTTCTCACCATAAAGAATACTTCCACCTGCCACAGTTAATTAGCTTGATACAAAAATGGCAAAGGTCTTATTAGTTTCTGGTTTTTCTCCATCTGTGCAAGTGTCCCTCCACCATCTCTCTTCAGCTAGACTACATATCACACACACCCCACACTATTTTTTTCCTACGGAATCTGGCATAAGACAGTCTAAATCATCAGTTGGAGCTTATACACAGTACTAAAAATAGAAGAAATAATATAGTTAAGGATATATCCAAAATTTTGATGACCTCCAAGTTACAAGTAGGTATTACAGAATTTTTTAGCATAATTTTAACATGTGGAAGTATTTGTAGCATTCACAGTTACAGTATTCTCTCCTAGTAAAATTAAGTGATCAAGGCTTCTTAAGACTTGTTTTAACTTGCAAGCTAACTCAAGACCATGTGAATAGTTATGATTAACAACAGAGACTAATTTTATTCCTGAAAAATTGCATGTGAAAACAAGTGACCATGTTACTGTAATGAAGTAACTGTTTGGACTTGCCTGCATTACAAAGTTTTGCCATTCTAGGAGCCCTAGTAATAAGTCTCAAAACTGAAACTTGGGTGAGTTGTGTTTGAACACATGAATTTCACGGTTGAAGAGAGACAAAATGTCTGAAAGAGATATATTACCCCTTCAGTATGTTAATAAACATGTTTTAAAAAACCCAAACATCCCACTTCCTTCTTCACCTACTTACAAAAAGGCAATAAAATTTCTGTAATGCAGACTAGAGCCTGGTAAGGTCAGCCTTCTTAGTGGTAGTCACAGAAAGGTTAATTAAAATTTTTCTTTTTTCTTTTAATGGAGACATACCCAAAGGCTATTGCTAGCAGCAAGTACACAAGAAGTATTTTTAAAATAAAATACATAGCCTTCTGAAAAGTTATCATTATATTCAACTTTTTGCCCTTCAAATATGCATATTTGCATTTTGTATTTGTACTGGATAATTATGTGAAGTGCAAAAAATAAAAATCTGGTCCCGGAATCTTGTGGCACAATCAGAAAAGAGCGAACAGAAATGCTAAAGTCTTCAGAGATGAGACCAAAAAAAGACAGGAAAGAAGTAAAAAACCATAAGAGTTGTCAAAGAGGAAATAAATTATTTGAAGATGACAGTACAGATCATAGGAGAAAGAGGAGGAACAAATAAATACACTTTGGCTTCACATCATAGTAAGCTGTTGATTCAAAAGGCAATTTTGCATAATGGGGTCACAAAAGGTAATAATGAAAGTTGCCTTACCAAAGAAAATAATTTGATTAAATGTGTGACATGTTGCTTAATCAGAGACTTAAAAACCAGCAAGCTGAAAGCTTCAGTTGCTGTAGATTGCTTCTAAATAAAAAAATCAAACAT
Source organism: Promerops cafer (assembly GCA_013398275.1). Lineage (NCBI taxonomy): Eukaryota > Metazoa > Chordata > Aves > Passeriformes > Nectariniidae > Promerops > Promerops cafer. The sequence continues at coordinate 24,359 of VZSE01010687.1, read as the reverse complement.
TCAGACCTTTACCTTGCTGTGAGTATGTAGTGTAGCATGTCCTCAGGCAGAGCAGTACTGCCAGAATCATGAAGTGATTCATCATTCATCCACCTTTTCCTGCATAAGAGTTAACAGCAAAGAAAACATTTTTATTTATTTGTTTCTTTCAGGAGAAATGCCAAACAATAGTCCAGATAATATTACTATATTTAAGAATGAATAAATAAAAATCCAAAAACACAGACTCCGGGAAGCATAAGAGAAATTCAGGAAGAATGCACAAAGAAAGATAAGGAATGAAAAAATGTAAACCTCTTGCTTTTAGGACCTAGTTACAGCAAAATAGCACTATAGTCAAATAGTTCAATTGAGTCTAAACAAATAAATAATACAATATCTTTAATGCTTTTTATCCATTTATTTCAAATAAATACTGAAGTTTGTCCTAATACATTTTGGCTTTCTTCCTGCACAAGTAAGAAGATATCCATCCTAACAAGGGGAAAACAGTATTAAAGGTGTGAAACACCTTGTGATTTCTGCTCCACCTACAGCTTGACTGATGAATCCAGCAGACTCCTCTGTCAGCACCCAGGACACTATATATGGAGGGCTTTAGTTAGACTGGAGCTGAAACACACATATCAAGTCTTAGCAAGTTCCATTCCCAGGTGGACTGCCATCTCAAAAACCACAGAGCTCTATCTTGCATTCCATTTACAGTTTTGACACTCATGCTGTGCCAGGATGAAACTCTTTGACTTGCACAGCCCGGTTCTGAAGGGCTAATTGTATGCTGGAGCTCAGAAGACATGAATCACCTGCAAATTCCCCCATGCAGAAGGGAGAGCTAAACATCAGGCTGCAGTATGAGTAAAGCTCTCAGGCACAGAGGGTACAAAGAGTACAAACAACAGGAACAGGACAATAGATACAGCTATCTTTAACATAAAACTTGTACATTTTACACTTCTGAAGCTGTGCAGAATACTGATAGTCTTCTATCACCACTTCCGTAACAGACGTTGCAACTGCTTAGCAGCAGATAACCAAAACAACCTGTCCCCACTAAAGCTAAGAACAGAACATTTACAGATTTCAGAAGGCCCAGGAATTCACTATGGAATTTATTTCTAGCAGAAAACTTCTGATTTAATATCTCAGAACTGCAGACTCTTAAGTCTAATAAGTTTAATTAAATTCAATGGTTTTGAGAAGCTCTGAATTTCTCTGAAGGATAAAAGGAAGGACTTCAAACTGGTTTTTAAAATATGTTTCTAAAGGTCACATGAACACTGTAGAACAATCCTGCATGCAGCATTGCAATCTAGAGCTCAATGCACTCAACAAACACCACTGCTGCAGTGTGCCCAAACTTCTCCTTGTGAGCTCAAATACTTCACATGGAAGCCCCCATATTTACCAGGTGAGTGTTGTCTTGCCTAATGCATAAGCTTCTGCAGTCTTTCCTGCCACTAAACAAACATCCTCAGAAGTATTTATATAACGCTAAGATCACTATGTACGAAGAATCTAAATATTTTTGAGAAGCTAGGCCTAATTCACATGCAACTATTAGACTATTCCAAGAACTGATTTAGGGAAATAATATTTTTTCAAGATTTTCCAAGGTTTTTTTAGCATTTAAAAGGGAAAATAATTTGTTATGTATTGTCTGGAATAAACAAGACAATATAGAGAAGAGAGTGCTAAGTAAATGACACAAAAAAATAAACTTTTTCAAGGCAGATCATGTTAAAACTTCTGGTAACTCCTTCAGCAGATTGTTGCTTTTCAAGTTGTATGAAATTATATTAAGATACAAAGTAAAATCTTTTTTCCCCAGGAAAAATGTGAAATTAAATCTGTTTTCAAAATCAAAGGACTCAACTCTCTGCTCTAAGACAATTTAACACAAGGGTGGTCAGTTAGGTTCAGCAGCATACCTCCTTAATTATATCAGCATGATGAAAATCTGGCCCTGCAAGACTCCTATCTTTGGGGTTGGACACAAAAACTTTGCCCCACTGGTTATAAATCATTTAAATCCAACATTAAAAACAGTTGGAAGGTACTGTGGAATACTGACATATTAGACTATTTGTTTAAGTTACTTCCTATTTGGAAAAAAAATCCAAACTTTTTTTATGATCTTAAGAACCATTCTCAACTATTGTCATGAAACCAATGTCTAATTTAACTATCTAGCTCCAATCACTTACACCACCAGTTCACTAATGGCACAGCCTAGATCACTTTTATTGATGCAAAAGCCTTATGTTACTAAAGGATAGTGTAATATAATAAATGATTACCAAAATACAATCATATTTTAGATAGTTGACAATGGTTCTCACTATTCAGTATATTAATAACCTAGTTTAGTAGTGCATAATAAATAAATTGTGGTAATATATGCAATTGTAGGTAACAAACTGGTTTTCATGAGAAAAGTCCTAGAATTCTCTAAAAAAAAGAGAATATGAAGTAACTTTAAATAAATGAAACACTAGTTGAGAAAAAATAAATAGGGTCCTTAATATATGAGCAATATTTTGAATTAAATCATCTTTATTCAGAAACATCTGCCTGTGACTAAAATTAATCACACATAATAATTAGCACCAACAAATGTCAAGCACTTATACTGTATTATCAATAATTAAGTACTTTTATAAAATCATAATTTATAAGTCTGTGTCTTGGCTACAGTTTTACAAAATACATTACTAATTCAATTAAAAAAAAAAAAAGCAACAACAGCAAAATTATGATAATAGATTAGCAACATCCTTGCCAAAAGTGAAAATAGAACAACAAAGGGAATGAAGACAGGTAGCCAGAAAACGGGAGATACTAAGTAGCAAGTTGAAGTCAGTTTGGCACAAAATGATCTGCCAGAACTACAGAAGTTAGCTGAGAAAATATTTCATTTTTAGCGTACATTCTTTCCTCTTATAAAAACTCAAATTCTCTGGGGGAAATAAAGCAGACTTGCTTGGTTTTATCAGCCTGCAGGCTAAAACACTCGTTTTGGGGGGGGGGGGGGGGGGGGGGTTGTTTAANGGGGGGGGGGGGGGGGCGGTGTTTAATCATAACTTCATAGCCTACTTACAATTATCCTGTTGGAAAAATGTAACCTGGGATGTGACAGAACAGATACAGAGGGATTCAGGACTCCCCTGCCTAACTTGAAATTAATCAGCACTGACAGATACTTCAATAAAACAGAATTATTTTGGAGACCTGACAGCAACTGAAATAATATTCAGCAGCTACAGGAATTGTTCAGATTAAACACAATTAAAGAGGAGTCACTCAGGAAGTGGAGACAGCATAGGGGCAAATTACCTTTGAGAAATGAAATTTCCTTAAGTAGGTGCTCTGTGAATATTTTAAATAAATATCTCCAGGTAGATTGTTTCTCCCTCAGAGCTAAAGGCTGACTTACACAATCCCCTAAATTCTGTTCAAGCCAACGTTTTTGTGATGCCATGGATAAAATTAAAAATAAATTCTCATTATTTACCTAGTAAACACACCAAAGATTAACATTTCATCAAACCCCACTTCAAAGTCACTGAAGCACCAAAATTCAATTGACTGGGAGTTGGAGCTATACAGTGCACATACTGCTGCAGCACCTGGAACACCTGTGTGTGTAACGAAAGGAAGCTTCTGCTAAGAGCATCTAGTCAAAGCTGACTGCAGAGTTAATCTGTTTTGTAGCAATCTTCCTAAAGGCACATACTTCAAATCATACTTAATACAACTTTGTTTTCTCTTTGTTTTCTCCCTTTGCTTTGCTTATTTAAAACAGCTGCCACGCACAAGCCAAATCCTCAAATGAACCTGAGCATGTACACAGGCTGAGAAAAGAAATGTTTCCAGTTGCAGAATACCTAATATATTTAATGGAGAGTATTAGACATGGATACCAGCTCATGAACACCATGGACTGAACAAGTTTTTCTAAACCAGACACGGAAGAAGACTGTCAATGAGGCAAATCAAGTAATAACACATAACACTGTTCATCCTATGTTGTTATTCCCTCTACTTTATAAACAAACTGAGGATCAGAATCACAACCCAAGTTGCTACCACACAACACAAGATTGATAACATAAGTGACATTTTAGTGCTAAAATCTAACTAACTCTATCCACAGCCTACAAAGAGGCACCCCTAGAAAGTAAGCAGAGCACAGGCAGGCTAACTAAACCTCCTGATGCAGTTTTTTGTCTCCTAAATAAAGAGATAAGTGGGTAACTGTCAAAAGGAGCTGGAAGGCCGTAAGTCGATGATCTGTACAAAGACTCTAAAACACAGAATGCCTCTGCTCTCCTGATTTCTGCAATTCCCAATAGATCCCTTGCAAAACCAACAGTGCAGAGCTGACATCCAACTAAGGCCATTTTCTTCAAACTGGGAGGACTGTCAAGCCATCAGGAAGCTATGGAGTGTTGGTAAAGTAGTATCTCCTAAAACATCCCAGCTAAATAGATCCCTTTTAAAATCAAAAACCACACTTTATACAGAAAATTGAGAATTTTATTGTCAACAATCCTGAATGCTAAAAAGAAAACAAATATCTGAGATACCACATTCTAAAGTGGATGAATCTTTCCTTTAGTCCTTGTACTTGCTTTTTTCTCCCAAGCAATTTTAAAGGTGGTTTCAATTACACTTAGTACACAAAATACGTCTATTAGACACTGAAAGCTCCTAATAAGCCTTTGTAATTTCATGTCTGAGCAACAAGTTTAAAAGGCTGCATAAGAAAGGAAGGAAGAAAGAAAGAAAGTAATTTCTGTAATTAAGGTCTGATACACATGTAATGATTTGACCATTGCGGGGTAGTTTTATTTCCTGTGTTTTGATAAACACAAAGCTCTTTGATGCATGGTGTTGCTTTTCTAAAAACCTCTGCCAAAATAGAGAAACGTACTTCATGGTCCCACAAAGACAAAAATCCAAACAAAAAAGCAGTTGAAATAGGGGGGAAATGGGATCTAAAACTATAAAGGAATTAATGAACTTGGTAATGAACTCCTGCCCTATCAGAAAGGAAATGTCAGCAATTGTAGAGAAGCTGTTTGTCAGGCATTATCTACCATAACTCTGTTAGGATCTCTTTCGTTTGCCCTGCTGGAGTTTGGTCCAGGCATGCAAAATTTAGATAAAAGGAGAGGCAAAAAGGTTATGCCAAAAAAATAGTCAAACTCTAAAAAATTCAGAAACCACACTGGAATTTATGTTTCCCTGTTCACTCTAAATGGCCTTGAGATCAAGCAATGGATTTCCAGATGCTTAAAGGAAAGCAAGAGCAACAAGTTTTCTCTGTATGATGCTGGATTTAAAAGTCTCGCCATTTCTGAGCGAGTCAACACCTTCTTGAAGCAGCGGCCACTGGACATGTTGAAACCAAGCCCTGATCTCCTCTGGCAGGTGCAGCACCCTCATCCCAAGAGGTATTTTACCCACTACCCACCTAGGTAATTTTTGCTCAAGTCAAATCAGCAGCTTTTATGCTGTAGCTAAGCAGTGGCATCCTGAAAGCAGAGGAGACTAGACGGTCATGAAGCACCTTGAATTCATCGGTATACGATGATGCTGGGTTTCCGGAGGACAGAGATGCGGTACGAAACGCCGCTCCAGCCCTCCCGCACCGCCGTACCAAGGGGTGCCTGCAAAACAACGGGAGAACGGGCGGGTAAAGGGTGGAGAGGGCATCAGAAGTGCCAAAACTCAACGTAAAAACTCCACCCCGCGCTTCAAAACAAGCGCCGGAGTGGAGAGGTGGGTGTTCCTCAGCGGGGCAGGCAAAGCTCCCCTCAGCGAGGGCGGACGGGACGCCCGCGGACGGACAGGAGAAGAGGCGGGGGAGGTCACTAAGGAAACGGGGGGCTGCCGTGACAGGGAGACACCGGCATCACTCACCTGCAGCCGCCGGGAGCTCCCTCACGGCCGGGGTCAGCCGGGTCCCCGCAAGCAGGGACGCGCCGGCCCCCCCGGTCAGTACCGGGAAGCGGCTCGGCTGCCCCTCCCCAGGCAGGGCGGTGCTTCCTCCCACCTCGAGGAGCCGGGTGAGCCGCTTCTCGGAACTTTCTCCCCCCCTCCGGGAAGCGCGGCCCGTTGCCTTGGCCGCGCTCCCAAAGACAGAACGTGGGCCGCCCCCTCCTCGAAGCGGCTCAGGGCTTCAGGGTCCGGGCCGAGCCGAGCAGGGTCAGGGGGACGGACCGAGAGGACCGTGAGGGACAGAGAATGGACGCGTTCCGATCTGGCCAGTCCCCAGCGGGCCAGGAGTGATGTGCCCAAGCCGTCTTCATCTCTGGTGCCGTGGCCCCAGGGTCCCAGTGTCTCCGGGAGCAGGGACGGGCGCTCTGGCCGCCAAGGCGACCGGGGTGAGGAGGTGCCCGATGCCCGCAGCGGGGCTCCCGGCCAGGCCGTAACCAGTCCGCAGGCAGCTGTCTGAGGAAATCCCTCAGAGAAACCGCACTGAGTAAGGCTACGGCTCACAAAGCAAACCCTTCACTCCCAAAAAATCACATAAAACATGAAGGGAGACCGGGAGTTGACCATGTTTCTCTTGTGGGTTCCCATATGATTGGCCTCATTCAGAGAGGTACAGTACGCCAAAAGCTGCCTGGCTACATCTTCTGATGTAGGCATGAGAAAGTTGTGTTTAAAGTTGTTGCTCATACCTTCCAGGATATTCATGTGAATTCATTTTTCCAGTTTGTAGCACTTCTACAGTTTGTAGCACTCTAAAATTAAAGGTCTTCTATCTCTCTCTTTTTTTTTTTTTTTTTTTTTTTTTTTTTTTTTTTTTAGGTTAAACACAATGAACTGATTAAGAAACTCTTTTCCTTGCTTTTCTCTGGATTGTCTCAAGTTCTTGAAGCTTGGTTGCTTTTCATCAGGGGCATGTGATATGCAAAGTTTTCAGCCTTATATGCTATCTTATTTTTATATCTCATGATACATAGTTTGCCATTTTTTTTTGTACTAGCATAGCGTTGCCGACATACATTTTTCTTGTGGTCTACTTCAGCACCTTGATCCTTCTCTTCTGAACTGCTGTCTAACCAGTTGTTCCCTGCCTCTTTGTATTTCAGGGGTGTCTCATACTTCCCTCTGCAAAGCAGCATCCTGTTCCTTAGTCAGGCATTCCATTTTCTTACAATGCTTTTGCTTTTTAGTCAGGCAAATGATTGCTAGTCAAAGGATAGTTTTAGTCTTCAGAACTGTATTTTCAGAAATTGCATCTATTTCTTCCACAAAGTTCCTGTGCGTGTTTTGTGAGTCATATAAACTGAACTTTTCACAGAGGGTCACTCATTTTTCATTGCCTGCATGTAGTCTGAAGGCACCACAGCTGGACAGTTACTGTTGTTTCAGAATTCAGAGCAGTACTCACATGAAAGATCATCTAACTGCTAAGTTTTACTGAAAATGGAAATCACAGATGTTTACAGTTAGCTGCCAAAATTTTAGCTTTTCTTTTTTTCTTATGTTTGTTAACAACTTTCTGCAATATGCTACTAAGTTCTTTCTTCTAATGTTTCTAGACAGTATAATTAGTAAAGCTTTCTGGAAATTTATCAATTGCATATTTGAAAGTAGATTTTGAATTATATACAATAAATAAAATGTGGGGTAGAAAATCTTGGCACATACTATATAAAAGATAATAACTGATTTTTGTGCTTTGAGCACTCTCATCTGTGCTTGAAAATATTTATTCTTTTAGGTCTCTAGTGGAGATACCTTTTAAAATCTATCAATATAGTTAACATTTCTGAATCGTTTCAACCCTGCTGTGGCTCTCTATTGCCTCTTTGTTTGGGTAGCAGCAACAGTCTCTGATGTTGCTTTTACTGATCCACATGATCCATAAGTTCCAGAGTGAACAATGTATTAGCTTATCCTTTGAATGCTTCCTTATGAACATATAAATTCACTGCTATTTAGAAATAATGTTCAAGGTACTAATTAGAACCAAAAAGACCCTAAAGAGTTATTGAATAATGTCTATAAGGAATTTCATGCCTGGTCAGAAAGTGTTTCAAAAAAGCAAATTGTCAAGTTCCTGATATTTGAGCAGGGAAAACTGAAATACAAAGAGAAGAACAAAGGTAAATCCACAAAACAGCCTGAAAGCTCAATGTGTCAAGTGTCACAGAATATTGAGAATTTAAAATCCCAGTCAGGTACCAAACTTCTCTATATACACCAGGTTATAGCAATGTAGTTTGGAAAGACCTAGAAGGCATCCAATCCAACCTGGCACCCTCTTGTGTCTGTAAGAACAGCTCTGAATTTCATCCTGCTTTTCTGGGTGTTTCGTTGCCTGTGTACATATATCCAAAGCCCACCTCTGACACGACACACCTGCAGGACCTTGATCCAGACTGCTGTGAAAGTCTGCCATCTGTAGAGAGTTTTGAAAGTAGGGCTGTTGACAAGAGATTGTTGATATTAAAGGATTTCAAAGGGAAGGTACCAGCATGAAAAGGTATAAAATCATAAAGGTAAAGATAACCTGGGGAAGCCTGGTCAAGCTAGATAGTCTAGTTGGGGACTAGTGAATGCTTGTGTTCTGTTTTAAGTGTTGATGGAAGACTGCAAGTTAGAAATGCTGGGATTCCTCTCCAGAGAGCCATGGGACGTGAGCCTTACCCTTTTGACTCGAGCATGCCTGCTCAGTAAAGACTTCTGGAGTAGCTTAATATGAGTGGTGAGTATAGTAATGCTTTGTCTAGCAGCTCATGAAACTCTAGCTAGCTCTTCTCTCTGTTAGCCGATAACTAACTGCTTTATTTTCAGTTACGTATATTCTTCTTGCAGGGTCTCTGTGCCTGGCTAAAATGCCTGAACAAGCTGACCAAGTGTGACAAATGCACTCAATTCCTTAACCAAACTAAGCGTAGCTATTACAGGCTCCAAAGAAGGTAAAGACCTTGGGCATAACTAGGACAAGAATTTCTCTAGTTACAGTCTGTTCTATAAAAATACTCAAAGTAACAGAGTGACAGAGGTGAGGATTGATGCATATGAGCTTGGCTCATTGATCATGTAAATAATGCATGAATAGCAGGTAGCTTTTCTAGGACTCATTTATCAAGGAACAAAGAAAGTTGTGGGTGCAAGGAATCTCACGCATACCCTCCCTATTGTATGTAGTTTAGCTACAAGCCAACCACTTTATTCCAGGAATATGTCAGCCTAAATGAGCATTTTTCAAGCTCTCTCTGCTAAGCAGCTGGTTGCATGGGATCTCCCCTTGACCAGGGACATCTCTTGAGGTTGCTCTTCAAAGCAGAGATTCCTCCCACCAAAAGCAGATCCTTAGTAACTGACAGATACCATGCATAATCTGGTATTATAGTGCACAAAGACTTTTGTATTGGTAGCTTTGAATCATTGTTATATCCTTTGTGCAGTAATACAGTGAACCTTGCCTTTGAATTTTGTTGTAAAAGTTGCACTTTTACAACATATTTCAATAAACTCACTTTTGCTGATACCTTTGGTGGTAGTTCTTTGTTTTCCATATTTTAGTGTCAGCAGTTCCTAAAATAAAATATTTCCTCTTTTGTATGTTAAGTGTTTGTAACTTCTTGGCATCAAAAACTAATTTTTCTCTGTTGAGGTCTGTGTTACACAATGTTCTTGTAATGCTGCATAACTTACTTGAATCATTTGCAAAATCTACTACTGATGTTGGCATATTAATTATTTCTACCCATACGTTACACAAGGCAGTAAATCTGCCCCTTATGAGTAATAAAAAGGTAATTTTCGTATTTCTCCATGCTTCAGGAAGAAAGTAAGCCATTGGAACAATGCTATCTCTGTTAACAGGACCATTTCGAAGGAAAACAAAAAAAATCTGCAAACATATGGTACAAAACACAATTCCCTTTGTCAGGCACTGAATCAAAGACTTGAAACAAGAAAAATGGGGTAGTTTAATGTTCCTCATTAACCAATGTAATGAAAGACTTTACTTGTTTAAAGTAAAGCAGAAATATTTGTATTTCAAGAGTTTCTGATTCCAGTTAGTGATCATATGCATGAGCTCCTGCATAGCTTAGTAGAGGTGTTGATTCTTTTATTAAAATTTAGTAATTTATATGAAAAATCTGAAGCTCTTTCGGTTGCAAATTAATATTCAAAATAGTGTGAAAGATGTCATCTTTAGCCCCAAAGGAGGATGAATCCCACCCACTTCCTGATTCTTAAGTTTTTTTCTTAAAGTCTCCTGTTCCCAGAAATTCCACTGCCTTCCAACACAGCCTCTGGCTAGGACCTCACTATAGTGGTAAAAAGTTCTCTTTTTCAAAATGTCTTAGTAGGTCTTTATAGCCACTGCTCTCTGCCTGCAAACTGATAGAGACCAAGTTATTATTTCCAGTTCTGCAGCAGCCTTTGAAGCATTGAAGATTAATAGTAGGACGCCTTCAACCCTCTCTAGGTTAAACAAACTCAGTTCTTTCCATGGTTTACAGAATGTTGATTGTGTTCACTGCTATTTACATGTCTCTTGAGTCCAGTTTCAAAGAATTGATGGACGCAGCACTCCCTTTAACAGGGTCCTTATTAACACTGTATTTACTCACAGGTGACACTTCTGTTCCTACCTCTCTCTATGTTTGCTGTTTCCTCAGAAGCAGAACATTAAGATCTACCTGAGACGTTCTGTAAGTCACAGATCATTTTTATCTTGCCAACTCTTCTCTTTCCTTGTTTAATTATTTCTGCTCAACACTACAACATTGCTCTTTCCCTTTTGATACACTATTTCTTTAACTTGTCAAGATGCTTTTGAATCTTAATTCCTTTTTCTGACATGATTGTGATCCCCCATATCTTCATGTCATTTGGAAATCCTGGGCATCTTCTGTTTTATCAGACAGATTGTTGGCTGTGTACAACCCAGACAGATGTTTTTAACTCCACTATTGTTTCTTTTTAGCTGCGAGCCACTGCTAATTGCTTTCTGACTGCACAGTGGCAACTTCCAAACCCAAAGTAAAGCAAACCACTGTTTTCTATAAACAGTGTTCCTCATACATGATTTAATTCCTACCCAAGAACAATTTCTATTTAGTCAGAAGTTGCAGAAGTACTCTACAGAGTGAAAGAGTTCAGAGAAAAGTTCTTGAACTGAACTGTACTGGATAATTTCAGATGTATATTTTAGTGCATCCAGAATGCTAAGATGTTTTCATAAATATTCATGGAGTTTCTCTGGGAGTAATTTTGGTCATCCCACAGCTGCAGAGGAGTTGTTGAAACTGTACAACCATGTTGCATAGGGATAGTACTCTTTATTTCTCCATAGGCCTCTCACCTATACACAGGTGCATCCTGAGTGCCCTACACCAATAAGGTTTGAGCTTTCTGTAGGCATTTCCATTGTGGTTGTGGTAGGTCACTGTAAAGGGCAAAGCCTGGTCTTATATCAAATTGCAGTTTGTTGTACACAAACTTGTGTGGTTGCAGCAACAGTCTCTCCTCCAGGCATATATCTTTGATCAAGTAATAATTGTGGTTCCTGACAAGAGATGGTGCAGGTGTTATACATGTATTGCCTGATATGATATTAACTAGTAAGTAACAAGTGTAGGTTTGTTCTAAAGAATTAAAATCACAGTAGCATAAATAAGTTATGGGGCTAATGAAGAAGAAATGATCAGTTATTTGACTTTAACTAGTAATTGTCCAACAATTCCTATTGTAAACAATTCCTATTTAGATGAAAAAGCAGTGAAATGTAGGAAGTACCAACATTAGAATTAATAAGTAACTTCAAGTGTCTTTTTATGTATATGCATGGTTACATTATGCTAAATTAAGTCAGGGCTGCTTTTTTTCACAAAGTCCGGTTTCACGGTGAGCACTGAGATATATGAAGTTCACTTATTCTGTAGATCCTCTGTATTTTATTTTCTCCCAAATGTCGAGTGGAAGATCTGCAGCTTCGTTATGCTGAAATATTTAAACCCAGCTCAAAAACTTAAAAAACCAATTCACTAAAATATTTTTTGGTCTGTAGTCCTTCGTCCACAATGTCACATAAGCCAGATTTATGTACATCAATTTAATAGCAATCTCTAATCTTTTTCCCTGCCTAACTTACTTGGAAACTAAAGCTACGAAAATTTTCTAGAGTTATAAGAAATGCAGTTGGGTCCAGCAGTGCAAGATAATAGATTCATTAGTAACTAATAACTACTTACATCATTTAGGCACTTATTTACCACTGAGATTGTTTGTGGTTTAGAGAACAGCATCTTCCAAGAATCTTTAGAAGTCCTAGGTTCTCCTCTGAGTAGATAAATTGCAGCCTAATCATGTCCCAGAACTATTCTGTCCCTTTGGATTGGATGAGGCACAAGTAGTCTGTCTCTACAGGTCACATGCTTCTGTGTCTTTCTGAAGAGTGACAGCTTTAAATGGAGGGCAGTGGCTGTATCCATTTACACTAATATTAAATCTGTGCCTTTAGTCATTCCTTGGGGTCGTTCCAAGCATGTGTTTGAACTTCTTCCAACTGAAGAGGGAATTGAATCCTTCTCTTTACTTTCAGGTTGAGCACTCTGGTCAGTAGGCTGTTATAAAAGGCCTGTTCCTTAGCATTTTAACAGAGTGGGCCTCAACACCTTCCTGTGAAGGACAAGTGCATGCAACATGCAATAGTCACACTCTGAGAATGAGCTTCCTGGGAATCCCCACACTAGAAGAATTTTTGCAGGCTTCATGCTCCTCACACTGCCATGATTCTGTACGTTTGAGGTCTAGTTCTTGAAGGAATTTGAGTGTAGAGATGCCAAGTGTATTCAGACTTTCAGGTTAATGGATAGCTAGATGGGATTCCAGAAGGGAAATTAGCTTTGCCTAAGAGCCTTGGCAATGTGTAATTGTGTAGTTTCCTGGCTCATCGGAAACAGAGTAAGCTCAAAAATATGTACTCTCTGTGTCCCAAACTTGAGACAATTCAGTCTTATTTTCAGACCAGTTTTTCTTGGGAGAAACTCTGCTACCATCTTGTGGTAATTTAGAGGAAGAGACATCAAAAGCAAACATTCTCAGTTCACAAGGGAGTCAAGGGTTAAAATTCATTCAGTTTTTAGACTAATAAAGCATGGAGAGTGTGATGTAACATTTCAGGAGAGAAGAGTAAACAGTATGGTGTGGTAGAACAAAATAGTTGTCCACTTCTGTATATTGAGACTGTGTGATCAAGTATGGTGGATATATATTTGTTTTGTTACTGGATTTTGAGTTTCTTTTCTTTGAGATGATTTGCTAGGATGAAAAAGGAGCACAGTATTTCTTTCTGTGTGATCAGAATATTATTTATAGCAGTAGCACGGCTATTTGATGACCTTTATGGTTACATTAGGCAGCACTTATTCGGGATGTATATACAGTACATATTGGTGTCCAGATAAAACCAGATTTTTGGGGTGGATTATGGAGTTGGGTATATTCAGAAGGAGGAGAAGAAGGTTCCCTGTAGATTTTTGTTGTGCTATGGATGCTCACACTGTTGTAAGAAAAGATCTGCCCAGTATCTGATAGAAAAATCATACCAGTGTTTGAACAGTAGTGCTTTCAGATGCAAATCCAGCATTCCAGTTGGAGATAACAGCTAGCAGGAGATGACACAAAGACACATGTCTGTGAAAGTCCCTCTGGTGGCACAGGACTAGCCTAAAACCATTCCTGAGTTCTGGGACACAGCAATCCATTGACAAGACATGATGGAGTACAGGCAACAACTGAGACTGAGGCAGAGGACTGTTTTCCACAGGGTGAGTGTAGGAAGTGAGGCTTGCTACAACAAAATGGTTGTTTCCATCGATGCTCCACTTTCTCAAATTAATACTATGCTATTCTAACTCATAAGACAGTTATTTGCTTTATACACAGTTTCAGGGTATGTCTTCTGTAGACCACATCGAAAAATCTGAATTAGTATCTTGAATGGTTGATGGTTTCTAGATGGTTTCAGGCTTCTTAGCTAGTTATTTTAAAATGAGCATGGTGATTTCCAATCAAGTATTGGAGATGGTGGGACAGCTCTAAACAAGTCTCCAGGTTTCCATTAAATATGACTACTAGAAACTGCGAAGTCACTTGGACTGAAGTTTAAGAAAACAAACAGGCCTGCAAGAAACAATTGGGATAGAAAATTTCAATCCTGCTGAGTTTTTCAACTGAGTAAATGACTGACAATAGCATCTTGAAATGGTAGTGCTACCTTTATATGCTTGTTTGTCAGTTCACAGTAGTCAATAAAATGAATTGGAAAAGGAGTTTGTAAGCCCACTGGTAATGCAAATGGGAAAAAAGAAAGTTTGTTTTGTTTCATGTATTGGCTTTGGATTGCTGTACTCAACATTCTTGTTCCTGAAAGTCTTGTTCAGTAGAAAGTCTGTGGAAAGTGGAATCAAGCTCCAAAAGACGAGGTAGGTTTTCTCAAATGTAACTCGGGATATCTCAGCAACAATCAAGATCTTTTCTTTATACATTGTTGAAACATCTGGGATGAAAAACCTACTGCATTTATTGGAAAAATGAAAAGAGCTGTGTGTTACATGGATGTGCCAGAAGTAGAAATTCAGATTCCCACCACTGAGAATTAATGAGTTACCTTTTTCCCCTTTCCCCAAAATGCAGAGTCTGGCTTAGGATGTGTGAAATTTAAAGAAATTGAAGGACAGAAATTGGAAAGCAGAAGTCTTGTAATTTTAAGTACATTTGTGTCATGTGGTATATCTTCAATAAGCTGAGATACCTAGATTTAAATTATACACCGTATAATGTTATTACTTGCTTAAACTTAACTATGTATTTAGTAAATGAATAAGTAATTAATCAATTAGAAATTAATCATAAATTCACAATAGAAGATTATATAGTGTGAATGCACAATGAATGTATAAAAGGCTGGCTATATTATTTAAAGAAAATTGCAGCTTTGATTCCTTGGATGCTTAGGCTCAGTGGTTTGATGAAATTTAGTGCAATGTTTCCTATCTGCCACACTGAGTAAAAGGATCTGTGGCAAGGCCAGTGTGGTGTAGTGTTGTGTTGCACAGTGCACTTAGGTGAGGCTGAGGAAGTCTGGCTTGTGGAGGCATTAGAAGCACATCCTGGATTAGTGGACTGAGAGCACCAGGCAATCATTCCTGAGTGTGGGGTGGCAGGAGTTGGGAACGCTGTGGCTGATAGTGCCAGCTAATGACCATTAAGTAGGGAGGAGGCAGACTCGGCAAAGAACTGCCCAAGGAATATGTCATTAGAGGGCATGGGCACACTCTCAAGTGTTGTCCATGCATCAGGGGGTTGTGGGCATTCTGACAGCAGCTATTCCAGCGCTCAAGTCGTATCAGCAAGCCTCTGCTGGAGACAGAACTTCGTCGTGATATAACTGGAGCCAGCAGCTAAGCACCACGCAGCCGCTCACCCACCCCCACCTCCCACTGGAATGGGAGGGAGAATCAAAAGTAAAACTTGTAGGCTGAAGTAAGTAAAGTTTAGTAATCAAAACGTAAATTGAAAAGTAAAAAGTAAAATATATAAATGATAGTAATTAGAAAAGGGAGAAATAGAACTCAAGGAAAACCGATTGGTGAACAATAGAGTTACTCACCCCCTATTGAGCAATGGCAGACCCAGTCCTTGCACCCTGATCAGCCCTGCTTCCAGGTAATTTTATATACTGGGGATGGTGTTCTATGGTATGGAATATCCCTCTGACCAGTTCAGGCCACCTGTTCTGGCCATGTTCCCTCCCAGCTTTTTTTGTGTACCTCTTCAGTGGCGGAGCATGAGACACAAAAAAAAGTCATTGAATTAGGACAAACACAAGTTGGCAGAAAACAAAATGTTAGTGTGTTATCACCATGATTCTCATACTGAATCCAAAACACAGCACTATACCAGCTACAGAGAAGAAATTAACTGTATCCCAGAGAAAACCAGAACAAAAAAGTCCTGTTTTCTTCACGCTGCTGCCCTGAGAAAAAGAATTGCTGCCAGCCGGTGGCTTTTCTGGTGACATAGAGAGTGTTTGCATAGGGTGTAGGTTTCACACAAGGTTGCAATTGTGCCACTTAGTAGTATGATGGTTTTTTCTCTGATGAGCTATGTATAGAGGTTTGCAGATCACGTCTTTTTCTAAAAGGGTAGCCTTTCTGATTTAGCTATAAAGCCTTTAGAGATGAGAAACACAAGCTGCAAAATACCACTGACATACTAGGGTGTTTTACCCATGGATGTACTCCACTATGTACTCAATATTTAAATACACTTCTTGATTGATACACATTGTTCCATGACAATGAATTCCAGGGGAAAATGTCCTCCAGACAAGGCTAGATGGCGCAGTAGGTCAATGCATTGAAGTTTTAAGGTCCGCAAATTCCTGTAAATTTCCACAGCCTCATATGTTTATAGACATATTGATGTATTGATTAATGTCGAAGAATCTCATTACCTTTTGTGGGTTTTCTGAGTCATTATTTTTCATACTCATCCAAGTAAAAGTCCATATAGAAGAAGCTTCCAAGGTACTTTCTGGACTAAACAACATAAATACTTTCCTTGGTTTTTGTACCTTGCCTTCCAAGCAGAAGTGTAATTGAGGGCAAACAGAATCTGGCTGCTTCTAATTTGGGAAAATTAGAGTTTATTTCATTCTTACTGCCTTCTTGAATACCGCAGTAGTGTGTTTATAGATGTTTTGTATACCAATAAACCACTGTCTCCAAATACTTACCAAACATTAAAGAAATCTTCAGTGTCAGCTGTTTCCTCTATGGAAAAGGAAATATTTTTGAAAATACATTATTAGTGTGCCCTCAGTACTTCTTCTCTCTACCATGAAAAAGAAAGCTGAGTCTAGTAGTGAAGAACTTCTATTTTGCTTAGAAAACCTCAGGAGAACTACCCGGAGAGTTTCGTGAAGTTACTTAGTAAGCATTAAGTGGAATATTTTTTGGTTGCCAAATAGGTTGTAGGAAACTGCCAGTTTCTCAGCTAGGGACTATTGTTTACATAAAAAGATCAAGATAAGTGTCCATCTCATGAATTGTTATTTGCAGAAGATAACTAAGTCATGATTAGTGAGTTATTTATATTATTTAGAAAAGGTCAGGAGAAGAGTTATTAATATTTGAGCAGCAGTTTGTGGCATTTTAAATAACCCCTATTATCAAAAAGGTTGAGGGAAACAGTCAGATGGTTAATGTACTGAGCATTTAGCATCTGCTGCTCTGAGGTGTCAAGTGCCTTTGCAAGGCACTGAGTGCACTCAAATTACATTAAAATAATGAGGGAACTCACTTCCTTACAGGAGATTCTCAGTCACTGGCAGCATAAAGCTATTATCATGTGGGCAGTAATGGATAGTAGGAAAAGAGCCATTTCCTTCTTTAATTTTTTTTTTATGTGTATGTAGCTTTCTACTCCTGAAATGGCTTGTGGAAGTTACAAATGCTCTGTAGACACCAACGTGAAAGCTGAGTGCCTGCAAGCAAGTATCTTGTCTGCTCTGAGACACAGGGTAAGCACAAAAGCTGAAGACAACAGTGGGAAATTTAAGAGAGCAAGAGGCCACGAAAACCTTTATGTGGTAGTTTTAAGCCCTTCCCTGCAATCTGTTTCCATAGCGTAGTGCAGCTCCAGACATCTCTGTGCAGTGTGGCCACTCCTTTGTGTGCGGACACATGGTGGGAGCTCTCTGCTGCCAGCCTCTGCCCCGAGATAGAAATGCAGTTGCTCAACAATCTAACTGCACAAATCCCAGGAATCACAGCACACCACTTGTCAGCATTCACAGCTCATATTCCTGCCTTGTTCCAGGATAATCTTCTTGTCCTGTCATGGGCTTGAGGAAGGTGCTGGTTTAGATCCACTTTGTGAGAGTTTGTGCTCTTAAAATAGCAAACACTCTGTCAGCTGCTTGTGGTATTTTCAATTGCTACAACACTGATTTTGGAAGATTTAGACCAGAAGGAAAGTAACAGCTGTATTCTACCAGAAAGCGACAGCAACTGAAAGAATCTGTGAAGATTTAAAGAAGTGTGAACCAAGGTGATGCTGCATTAGAACAGCAAATACCTCCTACTTAAGTAGGAGCATTTTTATTGATGCAGTGTCCATACAATTCATAGGAGGAAATACTCTGGAGTTTGAATGATACCCTGGTGAAAGAGCCAGCAATAGGTGGACATTTCAATTATTGAGGAAACTGTCTCCTGAAGCCTCCATCTCTTCTATGCCAGGTCCTACACAAATATTGGACAAAATAAATCTAAATTCCAAATAGTCGAGGAAATTTGAAAAAAAGACAGCTGATGATTATATACAGAGAGGGAAGCACAAAGCAACACTATTTTTTATGTGATAAGTAGTGATATTTCAATGACTTTATGATATTGAGTGTGAAGAAGCAAACAGACTACATGAATTTCTCAAGCTATTGAAGCATGGGGTCCATTCTAAGTCTATGTCATGTCACCAGGGCTGGGTGGAACAGGCTGCTGAGTATTCTCAGCTCCACTCTGCAGGAGAAAGTAAGCCAGCAAGGGTTTCTGAAGCTGGCACTGTGAGATAATGCTAGAACCCAACTTAGCCTCAAACCACAGACAGAATTGTGGGTCTTCTTGAGAGCTGCTGTCATCTTTTTAGGACGATGTTGCTCTACTCAGATCTCAGAGGGATATGGTGAGTGTCTTGTGATTACTAGCCCTCTGGTTTAAGGGTCAGCATGGGTGTCTATGCTTGGGCTAGTCCATGAAAGGCCTTGAAAGACAAGGAAGGAAAGTCAGAGATGTGGTACTGAAAGAAATATAACCAGTCAAAATGCTGGCAATAATATACTGGGCAGATATGAACAGGTCAATCTGAACAAGGTAAGGGAGGGAAGTTTCTTAGGCACTGACATGAGACTTGGCAGTCTTTTTAGAGGAGTTTTTACTAGCTATGTAGATAGAGGAGCCTAAGCTGTAGAAATGTTATGTGGAAATGATGTTCAGAGTTTAGATCTAACCTGTCAGTAAAGACATGGGAGGGTGTAGTCAATGATAATTCCTAGGTTATTGACTTGAGAGGCTAAGTGGTGTTACCTCAGAAAATGAGTGGGGGGCATGTAGATTTGTGAGAAGCTTGAGTGCCATCAATTTACCAGCAAATGGTTTAAGATTGGAAAAAAAATTATGAGTAATATGGGGAAATAAATATCAATAAAAAGAACTGGGTAAATTATTAGTATTTCTGGGTGTCTTCTGCTGAATGGGCCACACAGCAAGGTTGTTTCTACAGTTTGGGTAAATGGGCCTTAGTTCATTCTGTATCTATGCTAGGAATTGTTCTTCGTATTCTGTGGGACATGTTAGCATCAAAACTATGCCAGGGAACTTATGGTTTCTGAGACTTTCCTACCGTGGTTTATAACTCAAAACTTACCTTTTGAACCCCATGGACTTCACTGAAACACCAAGGCTTACTCACTGATGACACAATCATGTATCATGCCCTTTTTTTCACTTCCCCTCAACATCTTTCTCCTCTTTTTTTCTATGGTGTGTCATTTTCTGATCAATTAGAGCAATCCTTTGTGTATCATTACTCATCCACTGCTTCACTGTCAACTTCTGTCTTCTGTCCCAGATACTGACTATTCTGCTAATTATCAGCTTATAACTTTACATGTTTAAAAATTTGCTCTTATTCTTAGCAGTCACAGAGAAGAAATGAAGGATTCCCCTCAAATTCATGTAAATTTCTTTTTACACCCTTGCAAGTGATAGGTTTCTTATGAAAAAATATTTTTTTTGCTTACTCATGCTTTTGAGTTGTTATCCAAGAATAAAAAAAATAAAAACTTTGTTTGATCAGTCCACATAAAAGGAAAGTATTCCTTCAGCAAATTTGTGTTATCTACTGTTTCTGACCATAATGACACCTCATCTGCTTTCTCACCAATTCTGTTCACCCAGAAAGTTTTCTAAAGGATGCATAAATCCAACATGAGGATACATGAATAACAGCTTGATGGTACCAGTTTTCTTTTTTGACCTCACTAAATGTCATCTTGTAGCAATACCAAACATCCTATGTGGGCAGAGAAAAGAAATGGTGAGAGACAAGTTATTTCTTTCTTGTGTAGTAAGTTGGGATTATTAATCCTTTGAGTGTCTAGTGAATCTTTTGACGTACTTTGAAGACTCTGTGGTTGCACTGGGTTTGGTTAATTTTGACTCATGGGAAGAGATCAAAGGATCATGATAACTCTGTTGTGGTTGCCCAGAGCTGCACGTTTTCTTTGTGGTAATGTGCAGTAATAAAATGCATTGAGAGATACCATGAGATTCGCCGAGTGGCTTACCTCATGGTGGATGTCTCATCTTGTAGTAGTGAAAATGGAGTGTAGTTGTGTTAATGTTGGGTAAGGAGGAAACCATGGATGAGAGACAGGAGAAAACGAAGATATTACAAGACCAGCAAACAATGACAACAACATCTAGGGTATTAGGACTAACAATTGAAAGGAGATACATTATATTCAGAAATTTTTTGATCTTCTGGATTATATTCAGACTTCAAAATCACTATGACCTAATGGGTTAAAACCTCTTAAATTTCACAGCTTTGTCTGATCTGAGCTTCACAGATATATGATTTGTATTTTGGCTATGATTGTTTTCACCTGTTGCAATCACCACTCGCAATGTAAGGATATAAAAAGATTTTGTCTGTGTTGCTTTTCCTGTGTCATTTAAATCCCCTTGAGGTTAGCAGAGTGTGAGTGAACCATTAGGTTGTTATTACTACCATGAGTACTCAGGCCCACCAAATCCTTTAGGATTTAAAGGAGAGTGGATCCTTATATAGCCCTGTGATGGCATAGTAGCTCCATCAGTATGTGGTATTTCCATCACCAAAGACCTTTTTGAGAAACCTTTCTGTCCGCTCCTCAAAATCTCCTGAAATGTAGACTGTAGAATTTCATTATTTTGACACTGATCTCATCATTTTACCTGTAGAAGGAGTACTACTACCACTTCTCTCTCTTCGGATTCTTCCTCCCTCTTCACTGTTCTGTCACTGTATCACTGACATTTCTAGTGAGTCACTTGTCTGCTTGGCCCCATGCCCTTTTTAAACTTCTTGTAGGGCACTTTTGCCTCCTTTTGTTCATCTAAACCCACTTAAGTTTCTAGTATGAAGGAGTTCAGCTCACCCAAATGATTTGAGGCTGTTCTCTGCTTACCTTTGTTTTCACTTGCCACACCCTTAATTTTGTGCCATCCAAAAAATTCACATTTATTTTCAAATTCAAATTCTTTCTGAAAATGTGAGATAGCATGCAGTCCTAGAAAACTGGTGAAAGCAGTTTGGTGCAACCTTTTTTGAAATTATAAAAATTATTTCTCTGCATCTGCAGGAAGCATTCAGCAGACATAACACAGGATGTATGCCTAACCGTTATAATAGTTCTTTACTAAGTTGAATGTTTACACAATGTTTCATTATAGTTGTCTAGATGAGCACACCTTATGGACCTTCACTACCTTCTAGGGGACTATATTAGTGAACTGATTCATATGTGTTTTATTCAAGATTTCAGGATTTCCAGAGTCATTGATCTTTTTCACAAGTCCTTCTCATGACTCCTACCAGTTACAGGGTGGTTTAACATTTCAGCTACCTGGAGTTTCTGCTTTAGCGTATGAGCAATTAAGAGCCTTTATATCATTTGTCACGTAGATTAAGTTTCTCTCTTAAATACAGATTTTTAGCTTGCACAGTACTTGATTCCTTTTTCCTATTCTTCATATCTGTGCCCTTTTCAGTGTTTACCAAATGTATCAGGTGCTATGGAAGTTTGGACCAGAAGGACTTTCAAGAAGCACACTAAAACAAGGCAGCCGTGTTTGCATTTTACAGAAGACTTTTGGAACATTATAAAGCACAGGGAAGTCAGGTTCTGCCTGGAATTATAATCTCAAGCACAAACAAAAAATGCCCACAGTCAAACCTTACCAACAATAGCCTGATTGTACTATATGACATTAGAGATGCTACACAGAAAGAAGCACTTTATTTTTTTCTTTGTAGTACACAAACACAGAGATGCAGTGAGAAGGCAGGCGGAGTTTTCCAATGGCCATGTTATGCTTTGACACATAGTCAACTTGGTAACAGGGAATGAAAGTGATGTAGACATGATCAGCTTTCTTCAAGAGAAAATACAAACCTATACAAAGAGCATCTTGATTGTGCGAATCAAGTAAGACATTAATTTGAACTTTAATAACCACAGCTCTGTCTCCACAAATCAGCACTGCAAGCATTTAAGAATCACAGGCTAAAGCGGAAAGCATTGGATCAGTTTATTTCCTAGAGCAGAGTTGAAGGAAGTTTAATGGGTCACCTGCAAGTCTTCTGAGAAATTACTATGGTAAGGCCTGCCAGAAATAATTGAATTTTTCATCTGCAGTTGAAGTCCCCAGCGCAAATGCCATGTCTCATCTTTATCAGTGTGTGCATGTGTGAGTAGAAGATGCTACAGGATATGACTGGTTCTCAATTGAAAACATTAAGAGAGAAGATCAGTGCTGCCAAAAGTCATGGATTTTGCATGACATTTGTGTACACTGCAGAGTCATCAAAATTTGTCCAGTCTCGGCAGGATTCCTGTGCATTTGACCAAGATGTCTGATGGTTGTATCCAGGTCTTTATTTCAGTGCGATAGGGATGGTGCAGCCTATCATTTTTATGTAAGAAAAATGCAATGCAGTGCAGTCACAGAATAAAGAACAGACAGGAATGAATCCCTTGCCCTCTGCAATAAGATTTCCTCAGTAGTTCCCATACTTCGCACTTTCACAGAGGATCTTTGGCGACCTAGTTCAGCATCCATGTAAATTCTAAATTTAGAATTTCCGCTTTGTAAGAAAAGGCATTTGTACACATGAAATTGCAGTTTCATATAGAGGGCAGCAGCAGGCAGAATTTTTCCACAACTTTTCATTATAGGCTCCAGTCACAGGCAGGCAGGAAAGCCAGAAGTAGAAGACCCACGTGCAGAAGTGAAAGGCACATTTGCTGTCATCTATCTTGAGCACAAGAAATGGTTGCAGTCTCTCTTTACATTCTCAGATCATGCTGGTTCAGGGGATAATTGGGGTGGAACACGGAGAGGCTGCTTAAGTTCTCGAGATTGTATGTGACATAGACCCAGGTTTGTCCTGTGTTTAAATGGTCCCATCTCTATGCTTGGAAAATGGCTTTGAAAATGTTGATTTTTGTAAAGACTGTTTCTCTACATTGTAGTACTTGGAGCTCTCTTTTTGGAGCACTTTCAGAAGAAGTGGATGTAGTAGAATTTGTGTGTCAGATCTGAACTTGCAGTGAGGCAAAGTCTTCTCACAGCTCTGTTCTGATGGCAGCTTTATAATTA
Organism: Promerops cafer; assembly: GCA_013398275.1. NCBI lineage: Eukaryota > Metazoa > Chordata > Aves > Passeriformes > Nectariniidae > Promerops > Promerops cafer. The sequence goes on along the minus strand of VZSE01010687.1, from coordinate 885 downwards.
CTGATCTTGCTTTTCTTTTTAAGCATGCTGTGCAGTCACAAAGATGCATGATTTCTTGCATAAAGTCTTGTGAGATCACACCATTGCTGTCTCTTTTGAGACTGAGCTAAGAAAGGGTTTTTTTTTCAGCATGAGTCAATGCCTCTATTCAAGAAATGCAGCCTGCCTTTTGAAGTGCCCCTTATTGTAACCACAGGCTGTCTTTAAAATGGCCGGTCTCAAGACCATAAACCTTAGCTGACATGCCTGTGATCTGCTTTTGTTTAATTAGTCACAAAATCCTTCTGCTAGCCACTCACCCCACTTGCCATCTGTAGAAAAGATTTATTATGCTATGAATCATTTAAAACCTGTTTAAAAAAGTAGGTCTGAGATTTTTATAGCAAAAGGAAAGTCTTTTGGGCCTTACACTACACTAGCAGGAGTGAACTCCCTGTTTTTACACTAGTGCTCATAAGCCCGTCATAAGTGGGCACTCCTAAAGGGCAGTGTGTGGGCACTCAGGTAGGAGACTCAGGACTAGAAAATAGGACTTTAATGAGTGAAGTGGAAACATACTGGCACCAAGAATTTTGTTTTCTTTCTTTTTTCTCCTTTTTTTTTTTTCTTTTTTTTTTCTGAAGGAAATGTAAGGAGCATATAGGAAATTTTTCATTTATTGAAGGCAAAATGTAGGCTAATTTCTAATGAATATTGCCAGCATTTGTTTTTTAAAATGCTTTCTGTAAAAAATGGATTTGAAGTTTACTTCTAATTTTAGAGTATTAGGCAAACTAATTAGGGAGATTATTCCTGTGTAACATGTAAGACCAACATGGTATGTGGAGCCATGTAACTTCCACATCCTGGTGTAAAAATACACAAAAGGCTCTCCTGCGTATTTTC